>CAEGAE010067468.1:0-45012 GCA_903067095.1 Girardinus metallicus | reverse complement strand
GGGGTTCCTCCTGAGGAGCTGGAAGAAGTGGCTGGGGAGAGGGAAGTCTGGGCCTCCCTTCTTAGGCTGCTACCCCCACGACCCGACCCCGGATAAGCGGAAGAAGATGGATGGATGGATGGATGGATGAAACTAACTTCTCTGCGGTAAAGAAAAGCAGCGCTAATGGAGCTATTACTACTGGAAATGCTAATGGAGCTAGAACACCAGTACTGAATGTGAAACCACTACCAACACCGGAAGAAGTACGGACCCTAAACAGCCATTGCCGAACCGGACATATAGAAGTAATTACCAGATCACACAGTCCGACCAGAGGAAGGTGTCATTCATTGTTTAATTTATAAAGCTGAAGGCAGCTCCTATGGCCATCTCTGTCCTCTTCTTCTCATCATCATTACTCTGGCCAACTCTGTCCTCTTCCCCTTTTTAGTCCTCCTCTTCATCATCACCTCTTGTTATTTCTACATTCCGATCGATTTTAATGCGGTCTGGTTAAAATTAAAAAGGTTTAATAACATTACTTATGACTGTTTTGGCTGGAGGAGACAGGCAGTTGGACCATTACATGTCATTTACCCAGAATGCATTGAAGCGTAAACAACATGGTGACATTGCTGTGACAACATTTTATTAAAATTTATAAAAATTAAGTAACCTACAATATTATTTCTGTATTGTTTTAACATCTAAAAAAATATTTTCCAAATAAGGTCTATTTCTATAATTAATCATGGATTCCTATAAGATAAAATGTTACATTTTTACAACTTTAAAATGTTCATTCTTTTATTATAAATTATATTAGTGAGTCTAGATGAGAAACAAATAAAATGTAAGGGAGTCATACAAAATTTTATGGGAATCATTTTATTCAAGTCAGGAAAATCGTGGGGTTCCTAACCAGTTAGCAAATTCCCCTGAAATTCGACATAATTGTAGCCGGAACTGTGGAATTAAAACACATTAGGCAATAAGCAAAATACCAACCTGGTTAGAAAAAAAATCCTGAAAAGTATTAAAATATGAAAGACAAGAGCTCTGCTGAGAAACAAGATGGTGATGAGATGTTCTGAAAATATTTTGAAGAGTGTACCAGTGACCATGACGCCACATTGTCACATATGCGTGTTTTGTGCATCACAACTGCAACACATTTTCTTGAGTTTTAAGAATGTATTATTTCTAGTTTATCACTTACAATTTTAAGCTGAAGTTCCTTTAACATATTTTATTAAGTTATATTTGGTACTGTGTAACTTGACTATATGAGTCCAGCTGAATAAAACCCAGTGTAATTCATTACAGTGTTGCTACATTTTCTCCTATTTGTATGGAAACAGAAATGGCGCACCTAATTTTTCACATAAAACATTAGGATTATGGCATTGTTTTTGTTTCAATAAGTTCAATTCTAAACCCATTTTGACTTCATTAGCATGAAAACCCATCAGGTAATATGGTTAAGATGCACAAAGTGAGCTTTTTGTTGTCAGCGTTTAAATCTCAAGCAATGAATTTGCTGTTGGAGCTAAAACATAGCAAAGCTTGGAGGGTACTGATGCCTCATGTCTTTGCTGGTATTTTACTCATTGTCTCAGGTTAATAAGACAGGAGTGTTTTCCCTGTTAGTGCAGCTTTAATGGTGTCTCTAACAATTTGCTGGCACTCTGTTGTTGGTAGGTGCACGTTGCAGTAGATCGCTGTCAGAGCTGCGCTTTAACGGCAAGAGGTTCTGCCTCTGTCAAGTGCACACAGCTTGGTTGTGTCATACTCAATTATGGCTCCTCCACTTTCCGTGAGACAGTAATTGAGCCGGGGGCACTCCCTCTATTTAAAACCACAGGGGCTCTGCAGATCTCATTGTGTCCCATGAAAGCACCACCTATGCTGATTGCCACAAGCAGAAGCCTCAGTATGAGACCTGGTAGGGCCAGTTGAGTGAGCCTGTGTCCTCCAGGCACTGTTCGGAGCAATGTGTCAATGACACACACATACACACACGCGTACACCCCTTTAAACCACCTATCAGTCAGTCAGCATTATTACTTACTTGCCAATTAAATAAAATATGTATTAGTCCATTAGCTGTTTTCATCAGGCAACATTAAATGGAGCGAAAGTGTCTTGTCTCCTAAAATAATTTGTTTATAATGTTTAATTATAAACATTATAACTTTTTTTGGTAAATGTGATGTTTAATATTTTAAAAAGTTTCAAAATATTTTATACACTTAGCTTAGATATATAGAAGAGGAGTTGAGCACATTTAGAATGGCTCATTTGGTTTTAAAAGGGTAAGCCTCTCACTCTCCATACACAGTATGTCTTTATATCTTCACATATAATTTGCATTGATTTCCAATCATTCTGTATTCATTTTTAGGGCCTAAACCTGACCTTTAGCCAATAAACCTAACATTAGCAGTATATGACTAACCCTAAACTTTGGACCACATAAGGTCCAATGGGTTCTCACAATGTAATATTTGTAGGAAAACAGGGCCTTACAAAATGAGAAATGTAAAGTCCCCACAACCACCCAACTAGCCATTGATACCAATCAGTGCTGTGACCCCCTTACTTGTCTGTTTATGTAATAGTTGCTTGTAGCTGTTGTGTCATTTTCTTTTATTATGAGATCAAGAAAACTTATTCTAAACCTAACCATTACATGCATAGTCATAATCCTATCCTAAACTCAATTCATACCATAATCTTGAGCCTAACCCCTGACCCTTATGTGGCCCAGGCTTTGTGTCCCATAAGGAGCAGTGAGTCCTCACAACATAGTATTTGAGGGAAAAAGAGCCTTACAATTGATCAAATACAAGGCCACATGCACACACACACGATCTGAAAAACAGGGCACTTGGGGCATCAAGGAGGGAAGGGGGCAGATGCTTCTCCTGCGCACCCTCAGCATTTGCCTGTGCTAGAAGAAACTTTCGTACATCTAATTGGATTGAGAACTTTCACTTTAATGCATCTGAGGTTTACACTAATTATCTATAGTAATTACTGTGCTCAGTGCTTTGGACTGGTCAGTTCCCTGTGGCAAGTTGCAGCAAAATGCAGGTGCTGCCATGCAGTTCCCAGCATGACTGCCGAAGATAGAGAGTAACTGAAAACAACAGCATATTCAGCAAAAAGTTTTCCCTGAGTAAAGAGGGACTATAGAAACGCAGTTTGGACATGTTCCACTCTGATGACTACTGTTCTGAACTTTCTTGCTGAAACCCCCTGCTGGACTAATCAACAAGATTACTGCAGAATAAAAAAATACATCTAAGTGCTTGGGCAGTAGTAGGAGTTAGGGAGTTTTTTTTTTTTTTTTTTTTTAAAGAAAAAACAAAACAGGCTGTTACCACCCAAGCCCAATAATCTTTTTCTGCTCCAACACTTATGAAGATGAAAAGCAGAGATCCAAATCATGTTAACCATAGCTGACTTATTCATATTTAGGCTGATTTCAGTCCATAATCTCTCGGCTCAGATGTTCACTCGGGTTATTAATACATGAAAGAAAAGGCCTAAGTCTATAAGTCTGACATGAAAATTTAAACACCCTTGCATATCTTGTCTTTCATCTGTTTAAAGGGAACTACCCTTCATTGGTAGATTAAAACATGGCTGCTGAAGAGTGCGAGTTAAACGACCAGCACCAGTTATGGACCACCCTCTATGTTGATGAAACTCCTGGGTACGCTGTACATGCTGCCCTTTATGGTGCAAATCTGCACGCTTTCAGATAATTGAAATGATTTGCTTGACATGCTTTCCTCTTAAGAGGAATGATGTAGAGACATGATAGGTGTACTTCCTATGATGGCTAATGGGACACAAACTTGGCAAGCCTGTCTTCAGGACAGAAACCTCATGTTTCAAAACAAAATATAAAAGGAAAGGAAAAGGACTTTGAATAAAGTTGCTTCAAATGAAAATTAAAACTGAAGACAAAAGGCAAGATTGAAATAAAAACATAAAATATTTCTCAAAATGCTGAATAAAAAAAGTCTATGTTATTAGTAAATGAGTTAATCTGTCTATTTTTCTATCCTTATCTGAGGCTGGAGTAACCAGTCCGGGGGGAAAACTCAGACATTTCCCTTATAGGCAACACTTTCCATCTTAATGCGCCATGAGTTTGTGTTCCTGACCAGAATAGGACTTGGCTGGTACAAGTCCTAAAAACCTTCAAAAGGAGGCAACCACCAGGCATTGTAATAAGAATCATGAACCAACTCAATAGCCTTGTGTCAATGAAAAGGAACAACTACTTAGATCTACCCTTGGATGACATGACTCCTCACTATATCTCTAAGGCTGAGCCTGGACATCCTACAGAGAAAGCTCACTTCTTCATTTCAAGCACTTTTATCTGGGATCATATACACCAGAACAAAACATGAAGCTTCTATACATCACAAATCTGGAACAAACTTCCAAGAAACTACAAAAAAGCTGAAACAAAAACAAAATTCTATACTTTTTGTAACTTATTTCAGAGTGTTCAACTCATACTATAGAGATTTACGCACAGAGCAAAATTTTTTATAGCTTTTATTTTAAGTCAATTTAAAATTTATTGCACAAACAAAATTCAGTGTCTCAGAAAATTTTTATTTTGCTTAACATCAACTTAAAAATAAGCAATTTTAATGTATATATTATGTAAAGTAAGAAGCACATAACTGATCTTGAACATCGTTTTTCTTACAAAGATGTAAACACTTGACCCAGTTCCCTGGAAAAAGCCTTGTATTTCATTGGACTGAACTAAATCCCTTAGTTTCACATACCGTGGTTTTGAAATTGCCAAATGGAATGACAATGATTTCATGATGAAATATTTCATTTTTACTTAAAACTCTCAAAAGAATGTGGCCTTGTCCCTTTCCCTCATAGGAACATTTCAGCTCAGTCTGAGACTTTGATGTCTGCTTCCTGCCAGTTACAATCTTTAGTATTTTGAGAACACTGTTTCTGTGAAAAAGTGAATAGTAATTTAAAAAGTAGTAGAATCTTTTTTCTTTTTCTCGATGACCATCTAATGTGGACATGGTCAAAACACGTGTTTATGAGAGCTGAGTCAGTAAGTCGTGGAATAGAGTGATGAAGGATAGATGGGGACAAGATGTACATAAAGATGTCCATCTTTGTGTCCATCAAAGTTCTTGGTTCTGTGTCCATTTGAGATACAGAACCGAGAACTTTTCCCAATCGAGTCAACAAACATGTTTAACCCACTGGTTTATAGTTTGGATGCATTGTTTTGATTAACTAGAACAGTCATGAATCAGTTTAGCAGATTGCTTACAGTCCTAATTGTTTCTAATATTAGGGCCACTTTCATGAATTTTTCCAAGCTTTCTCTAGGAAGCTATTTAACACTTTAAGTTATTAGTGTAAGCCATGAGTTTATGTGTCTACCAAAGAAAAACTGAATGTTAACTTTCTAACTCTTTAAGAATATCTTCTAGGTTGTTAGGTTACAAGTTTGTTTATGCCCTGGTAGTTAATTAATAATTAGTGTGATTACTAATAGTTTAATTGTTGATTCTTTTGTGTCCAATTTAAAAATTTAATTTCTAATTTAAATTTACTTATTGTGGTTTTTAGACCACAATCACCAGAACCCTATACCTTCAGATAAAAGGTGGATTTGAGTGTGATAAGAAATCCTTATCTAATATGATTAATATGACTCTTAATAAATGCTGATGCTTCTCATGTTGGTCCACAGACCTTTGACAAATGCAGTCTAAGCAAGATATACATATGTACATATATATGCTTAAACCGCAATATATATGTAGTCTAATCATATATATTGGTTAGACTACATATATAGTCTAAGCAATATGTCGAGATGCTGTTTGACTGCATTCTTTGTAAGAAAAACATTACAGTCCTGGAGATTTGTCAAGCTTTTTAAATTGTATATTTATTCTAATTTGACTTTGTGTACAAAGGAAAAAAAAATAACACAATGTATATTGGAGGAATATACTGAATAAAATACAAAGCAATAACAAAGCAGCATTTCTAGATGAATTTATGCAAATGGGAATCCCGGGACTGTCTGAGTTGATTTGTTTACTTTGCTGTTCTGGCCCTCCTGTGCTCGATAAATTGATATCTCTCTCATTTTAACTTCTAGTTCAAATTCAGCATTATAAAGTTGGGATTTGATTCTCCCCAGATTGAGGCCTGATCCCCAACTCTGGACAGAGAAGACTGCTGAATACTAGTTGGAAAAATAACAACTGCAAACAAAGAGCAGAACAATTTCTGAATCTCCATTCTATTGTGCAGCGAATGTGAAAACATTTTAGAGAGGCATAAAATTTTAAACCAATAATGACTATTAGGAGGCGGAACTTGCCTCCGAGACATAAGTGCTTTCCTACTTGTATTTTAATCAATCCTGACAGATGCTGTGAAATGTTAGTATGAACAACGCGCTCTTTGAGATCTTTAACAGCCTTGTATCCAACTCTTCATGTCCAGGGTTAAAAGTTGGCCAAGCTCTCTTCCTTTATATCCAGATCTCTGCCAAATATCTGTCTTGGGTCAAGTCTCCTATCTAGAGTGTAGGCTGTGTTATAGTACAGAGTCAAGGCTCTACTCAGAGAGTTTGCTTGTCAGAGCCTGGGGCCTTGGCACTCCTGATGGCTGCTGGCCTCCAGTAATCAACCAACCCCCTCACTCATCCTCCTCCTTCTGCTTTTTTTGTGTGAGAAAGTGAGGACCCGGTAGATAGGAAGGACCCCAGCCTGAAGTCTGGAAAACTTTGCTCTCTGCTCTCTCAGTGTTCGCTGCATATCTCCCCTCCCTCCCCCCAACACCCCGATGCACCACACCACCTCCTCTACTGCTCTCTTGACATACCTTCCATCTCCTCTGTTAAAATAATGCTAATGCAGAGGCCAGCTAACCAGCACATGGCTGTCTGAGGCCAAAAGCTCCCGAGGAGGTGCTTTTGATTTTCAGCTTTACTGAGCTGCACTTATTCAATATTTACTCTCGAAGACCTCTGCATTAATTTTACACCAAACTTCTAAGAGGGTCTACTTAGAAAAACCCTGCGAAGGGCCTTATGAAGCACTCCTAAGCCCAGCCCCCCAACCCGCACACACACACACATCCAGATTCACATGCCTCTTCTGTGTGCTTCACTGAAGGCTTCATTCTCTGCTCATCTTTGGCTCTAGTGGGAAGGCCAATCCTGAGATATTTATTGTTATTGCGCTGTTCTATCATTACCACTAACCTTGACTCCTGGCTGCTTGCTGTAATCACATGGAGCCACTAGGGAGGCAGTCTGGCCTGGGGTGAATTATTAATTAGCAAGGTTGGTCCTCCCCTTCAGCGGTCCCTGGGAGAGGCGGTGTGGAAAGGGGGGGCTGTTAGGGGTTACCCACCATGCAGATGGTATTAACAAACTTATCAAGGTAAGAGGGATCAGCTCTCTGAGCTACTTGTGGAATTGTTAAGCAACACTAAATCAATAACCAACAGAGCACTGCTTCCTGCCATGTATGATGGGTGCCTCCTACTCTCCATTCTTGTGAAAGGTTGTACAGCATGATTAGGGGTGGAGCTGGGGTGGGGGTGTTCATTAAGATGAACTTCACAGGCTTCCTCTCTGGGGACATGCTGGAGGTAGATGAATTTCAGTATTCAACTAATGATCAACTTCTACATAAGGTAAAAAAAAAACAAAGCAAACCTCCCAAATACCTTTACCGACCTTTCTACACCTTGCCCCAAGCTAACACAGAGCCAGCACACACACACACACCACATGAAGCTCTGTTTGACAACAAAACACCCTCACTCAGAGAGGGACAGACTGCACAACTACTGATGTGCAGTTACCTTACCGTGTGTTTTTGAGAGCCTTAGTCCGCTTGTTTGGCTTATTCCCTGGGGTCATTCATTTCCCAGCACCCCCGACTCTCCACTCCTAAACAGCGGAGACTACAGGGACCGCGACCGAAGCTTTGATCTTCTTACAACTCCCTTAAATCACAGGGAGGAAGGAAGGATTTTCTCCAAAGGCTGTCTCCATGCTTCAATGTCCCAGTAGGACTGATCCAAGTCATATATAAAACTGAGCGACTTGTGGAGCAAAACAGTTCTCCCCTGAGTGGAGAAACAGATACTGTGCCCGCCACTTTGCTGATGAATACAAGTAATTAAAATGTATCACTGTGTGATGTACAGTACCTTCAGCAACTCAAGCTAATGTAAGCTTGTTCCTTTAGAAATACATTATGTATTAGTCCAAAGGTAATGTGGAAAGCTGCTTAACAAATCAATTTGTACAAGTTTCAGTTATTTTTCCCTTTAAATGTTTAGTTCTCACTGGTTTAATTCCTTGAAGTAGTAACTTGCAAGCAGCTTAACAATTCTGCTTCTCATTTCCAGTAATGTGTGATGTATTTGTAGGCCTGTTAGATAACAAATTTTGCTGGACGATAAATTGCTCCAACAGTTATAGCAATAAACGATAATGTTGTTGTTTTGATACCATTTTCAATTAATGTAATGGTAATGGCATGATAATGCAAGTGCACCCTCTTAAATTTTAAATTCTATTGAACATTTAACACTGGAACCAGAAGACATTTTAAATATCCAAAACAAACAAACAAAACAACAGAAACAACAAATTAAATGAATTAAGAAGTCCCTGCAAACCAAAATATCCTTCAGAAAAAGGTATAGTTGAGACCAAAGCACCAGACGCAGACTTTTGTCATCTAGTTTTTGGTATAAATATAAAAACAATAAATTATTGACCATGTTTTAATAGATCATATTTGCATGATGATGTATGGTACACGTTCTGCATTTTGTTTTTGAAAATATCCATGATGTCGCGGCAGAAGAGCTCCAAAATATGTTTAAATTCCACAAAAAAGACAACACTAGAGCCAGTTACAACATGTTCGGAACCTTAATCACAACAGTTGACAACACATCATGCAATCGATTTGAACAAATGCAAGTGTTTGATACTTTGCTTAGCAACAGCGGTGACTCTTGATGGGGGAGAACTTCAAGCACAGCCTATCCTGCAATGAATGGCCCAGGTAACGTTAAACGCCCGAACATCCTGGTTATTGTATTAATGTTAACTCCAATTTGATTGAATAATTCTCATATTTACACTTTCAATCACATTTAATAAATTACAAAATATTTTCCGACGTGCCTTGTTTATTTTATATATATATATAAAAAAAAACATTCTTGTGCAGAAAATTGCATTTCCTGTTAAAATGTTCATTTGACAGAGATATTCTTTTGTTTTAATTTCATTTAATTGAATAAGACATGCTGCATATTTGGAACGAAACCGTTTATTTCTTAATTCAATGAGAATCAATAACAGAATCAATGAGATTAAATTAAATAAAGAGATCAATAATGTAATCATTATCAATTAATTCTTATCAATTCCCAACCGTAATTGTGACATTACTGCATATCATTCTATGAGTTACATCATTTTTTATCGGTTCTACACCTTTTTTAGAATGTATTTATAAATAATAATTGATACTAAACTATTTGGTTTTTGTTTTTTTATCAGTTAAACAGGTGTGTCCCAACTTGCTAATTTTGATCTAAATTACTAGTTTTGTAATAGTTGCCTTAAATAATTAATTATAGTTATTCGTAGAAAAACCAAACGTATTGTTGCACAAATGAAAGCAACTAGTTTGAATTAATTTATGACAAAGAAGAACTTCAAAGTATTTTCAAGAAAATATAATTTTTCATAGATTAAAAAAAAAAAATCTATATATTTATGGTTTGGGGAGTATAAATAGCATCAGGAACAAATCCAAACCTTCAGTTTAGGACACAGACAAACAAAGGCCTTGAGGGGAGGAACTGAGCAGTAATTATTACAGAGTTGTGAATCTGGTCAGTAGGAATTACAAAACAAAAAGTAAAGTGATACATTCATTAGACAGGAGGTGTACATTTTAAGTGTAATTTGTAAAATTTCACATCCTGAATTATGAAAAATCTATCAAAACAGAGAGGAAAAAAGTGATAACGATGTCACATTCACAAATGATCTGATTCTTTTGTAAGGCCTTTTGCTGTGCCTTCTTACAGTATTCTGCATGCACTTCAGTAACAGTTATTACTCTATTGAAAATAGAACAGAGAACGCCATAATTTAAAATGATATTTGTTTATTTGGTAAATAAAAAAAGTACAAGAAAAGGTAAGATATATGAGTACAGTACAGGGAGCTAGAGAGGGTTATTTGCAGACATCTTACAATCTTAAAATGACCACATTTACTCATCTGCAGTGAATGCTTTCAAAGGTTTAATAAGAAAATAAGACGTTACCATTCTCTTTTTTTTCAAGGCCAATTTAAGTAGCATTAGTCTTATTCCTTTAATATTTGTTTTCATGTCAGTGTCATAATCTTTCAGTAACCAAAACAGATTTAGTTTTTTTGTTTTTTTATATAAAGTGTAAGGTATCAACATTTGGCCTCTCTCCTTAAATTATCAATGAAAAATCATTACTGGTGGTTATTAAAGCAGTGTGATTATGCTCTTATTTTGAAATGTAATCGGAAGTTCTTTGTTAAGAGAGGCAGAAGAAGTAAATGTGGAGATGCTGGTAATGATGGTGCCCTTCACCATAATGACCTCAGCTTTCAAAAATGTTCAATTATTTTATTTTTGATATTTATTTCCATCCTTAAATTTTGCATCAGTCCCTTCAGATCATTCCATATCGCCATGTTCCATGGATGTCCTATCTATTTCAGGCTTAAAATATAGTCCTCATGGGTTGAAAATAAAAACAATCTTTATGAAGGTGATTAATCATGTTTATAAACATGTTGTACAGCCGAGGCAGTGTTTTTGAGAAGAAATATCCTATGGAAATAAAGGATCTATGAATGGCTGTGGAAGCAGGTCCTCAGGGAGTCATTTGTGACCCAACTGGAACTGTGTGAGCTGCACAAGTGCAATAAAACACGCTTTTTACAGGTTTCAAAGTGACTTCCTAGCTCTTGCTTCTGTCAGCTATAAACTGAGAATAAACACCGCCATATTTGGGACACTCATAAATGCCTTCATAATTCATTCCTTTGGGGAGAAACTCAGGTAGATTAAGTTGTTTCTGTGATACTGTGCATTCATGTGAATAATACCCCAACAGCTACCCTCACTACCCCATCCCTACTCCCCTCTCCTTTAGCTTGTGTGATCTGGATTTCAATGGACAATAAAAGTGCATATAACATAATGCACATGATTACACCCAGGGGTATATAGGTATTACACACCCTCATATACCAATGCATCACATTCATGTCACTATCTACTGTGAAATAATTACTTTCTAATGTTGTGTCATGGTTTGTGCATTAGAGAGGTGGTGAGGCAGACGCAGAGGGTCCAGGTAGTAGTGAATGACGGTCGTTTAATGATGAAGTCATCCAAAAATTCAGAAATCCAGGCGGCACAGATGAACTGACTTAACAAGGCTCAGCTGGAAGCAACTGGAAATGACGGAAACACAACGACAGACAAGAAGCCAAACGAGACGAGGACTCGACAAAGACACAGAAACACGGGTGACATTAAACACACAGAGGGTAATCAGGGAATGAGACACACCTGGGAACAATCAAGGGGAACACAGGACAACACGGAGACTCAAAAGACACAGAAGCCTAAAATAAACACACAGAAAAACTCAAATCCTTACATATTTTCATGAAATGCAAATTTCCAATTTTCTTCTGCCGTCATTCATTACTCTTCTTTAAATACAGTTTAGTTTCTGTTATTAAACCCCATTGCCTCCACTAAAGCTCTGCTTTGTGACATGATTTTGAGCCTCTGTACCTTTATGCATGGCTCACAGCTGGCACACGACAAGCTTTAAAATACAACAATACAAACATAATGCCTACACAGCTCTGTGGATCTGGAGCTCATAAGCTGATAGAAGAAAAAGACGTAAAAGACATAACACACCCAAGAAAGGGAATCCAGGAGAGCTGAGTGCCAGATTTTTGATCAAAGCACCTTTTGAAGTCAGCACAGGAGGATTGTGTGTGTGTGTATGCGTGTGTGTGTCTGTATAGAAGCCAAACAGAAGGAGACGGTAAGAGACCGAGAAAGCATGCTTACCTGTCTTGATAGGCAAACACAGAAAAAAAAAAAAATCCCCAAAACTGAGAAAATATATAAGATTACAGTCCGATATTTTAAAGCTGGTGAAGATGAGAAGGTCAGCTTGTAGAATTGTGACATAAACAGATGGTACAGATGTCACTGGGGAGTACATGCACTTAATCACTACAGGCGTTTACCACCCTCGTCTAAAAGAGGACATGCACATGTGCTTTTACCATTTTTTGTTAAGTCTCCTGACATAAAATAAGTAAATGAAATTACTGTGAGTTTACACTAAATTATTCAACGATGCCTAGCAACAGTGATGGACAGCAGAACTTAGAACCAAACCTCCTGAGCAAAGTTTCATTGCAATGAACTAGAAAAGTCAAATTTGTCATCTGTCTAAACAATGTGGGGATGTGATTGAGAAATATTTGGGATTGAACCAAACAAGCCTGATTTTCAACATTTTTTTCAGAAGAGTTGCTTAAAATATTTAGCACCACCTGGTGTTCAAGCAGTGTCGCATCAAGTGAGTTAGGATTTAAAAAAAAATACCTTTCATTTTCCACATCGTCGGGGGAAACATAAATAAACTAAACACTGCTCCTTCAAGTTTACATTGCAACATATTCTAAAGCAAGAAAGTTACCTATAAGTCTACACTTCATCCTGCTTATTGTGTAATTTATGGCTCCCAGGAAACTGCAAAGTGTGATGGATGCTGTTTGTCCAGATCAGACAGATCAAACCCAGAGACCCCCAGAATGTTTGCCAGACATCAGTGTAGCCCACATTGTTTTCAGGACAATACATAGACACACAGCATTTGAACATGTAGTCACTTGTCCAATCAGGCATAACCACTTCATTAATATCAGCGTGAATAACAATCTAATAGTATTTACACTTATCCTTAGTCAACAGCTTCAGGTAGGATTTAAAGTGGGATTTGAATTCTGGCCCCTGACAAACAAACGGGTATCATTGGTGTCACAATGCCACCTTTCTGACTATGGAGCTGGAATCAAAGCTCAAGGTGTGCATTTCAAGTTAATTTAAGTGAACAAACTTCCCTTTACTTACACACTTCTGGAAACTGCAAAACATCTGAAACACTGAATTCCTTTAAATCAAGGCTAAAAACCCACATGTGCTTAGTTGCTTTTGTACTAAAAGAAATGAAACATTGACCAAAATATTTGATGCAGGTTGATGATTTTAACATCTTCCATTGTCTGTTGACTATGTGATGTCTTCATGATGTACTTTGCACTTTGAACTGCATTGTTGCTGAAATGTGTCATACAAATAAACTTGATTGATTGATTAAAGTCAGTTGGCAATTTTAGTAGGTACAACAGATCAGTTGCTTACAACTAATGGTGAATCAGATGGGATGGCATTTTAGGGTGTAACACTGAAGACACAACCATTTTGTCAGATTTTACTGAGAGAAAGACCAATTGTGTGGACAAAAATGAATGATTGATGTAGAGGCAGATTAGTCTGGAATCATTGAAATGCAACAGTAGCTCAAATAGTCAAGTCATCTTGATTGTAATCAAGGGATACAGAATAATACTTTTCAACATCTCCATACATTTTGAAGCAGACAGCAGAAAACCCAACCAACACTAGTCCTATCAGCTGAGAACAAGAAACTGAGACTGAAATTCACACAAATTCAACATGATAAAAATGTGATAAATAGACAAAGAAAATAGTTGAACTAACAATTTTGCATAATAGAAATGTCCTAAAGCCTCTTTATGTAAGACAGTCAATGAACTGTGGTGCGTTCAGGCTGTCACAGAGAGCATTTTACACATGTGGGGCGTGGTCCTTCCATGGTTCTGCCACGGTCCTTCCATGGTCCTGCCATGGTCCTTCCATGGTCCTTCCATGGTCCAGAGTTTGGCTCTGTGTATATGGTGGAAATTTGAGTTATTGGATCATAATGTGTAAATTTAAATTCCCTGGCTTACCTGGAAATTGCTGCTGACCACCTCAACCCTTCATGATGATAGGGTACCCATTTTCTGATGCCTACTTCCATACCATAATTTGCCATGTCACAAAACTCAAGTCATCTGAAAATGTTTCATTGAACATTGCAAGGAGTTCACTGAACACTAAGAGTACTACAAAGCAAATGGAATGATTATAACAGTAAAGTTCTGTTTCACATTTGGGTCTGAAACCAGATAAGAGACTCATCATCGTACACATGTAAAGATGTCCTTGAAAGCTTTGGAGTTCATAAAGAAGATTGAACATAAAATGTCAAACTCATTCTTGTATCATGCTGTTTTATAATATCTTAGATGATTACTTGTGAAAAATAATAGGAAAGGGAATTTTAAAAAGCAGAGTTAGTCCTCCGGTCCTCTGGTCTTGGAACAAATACTCTCCATGGTGCTTATGTTTAATGGTCCCATAGAGAATATTACCTCCTACCTATCTGAGAGGAGCTCTCCTGAGTTAAGTAAGTTTGATGGTCTGTTTTTCCCCCCCAAACACCCCCAACTTGAGCTCTATGCTTCTCTGACATGGGAATAGAAGACAGAGGCCCCTGTGAAGTGAGGAAGGAGATTTGTGCACAGCCTGTTTTTCCCTGCCTGTCTTCCGCTGTGCCGTAAAGCTTTAAACTCCCAGTGTGCACAGTTTGGAACAATGAGATCCAAGCCGCCCAGTCTGAAGAGTCCAACCTATGCTTATTCCTGCTTGATGTTTTAATTTCTCCTTCTGGAACAGTACAAAGCGAAAAGCATGGGTACACCGACGACAAACAGAATGTCTGACACCAAGGGTAAGTTAGGGTTGTCAGACAATTGCAGGAGAAAGAAAATGTTAATTTTAAAATAATAAAATGTGTCTTGTCAATATGTAATCTTCCTTGTTAAAGACTACATATTGAGTTAAATTGGACAAAATCTTTTCAATTAAATCTATGAAAAAAGAGGCTTGACTGTGGCCATAATTAGAGTTTTCTTATGTGTGTTTGATTTTGAAAGATGTTGAACATTTTTTTAGATTTTATTATAATGAATTGGAGAAAAACATAAGTGAAGCGTATTTACTGAGCTCATACTGAGGCCCTTTTTATTCAGGTGCTTCAGAAGAATAGCTTCAGCTTTTTTTTTTCTGAGCATTTTTCTGTTTGCTGAGTAAATCTGCTGCTAATTTTTTCACCCAGTAAACGTGTTCATCATTATCCATTCATTAGAACGTATTGTTTGTTTACTGTGGCCCCATTTCCAGAGAGCCCAAAAGGGGGCCAGTGGAGTTGGAAGCCCCAAACAAAAGCTTTTCTTCCCCGCCCGCCTGGGCCTCAGAAATGCTCACCACTCAGTCAGCACAATGCCTTTCACTGAGCTTTTGGCCACTCATGAGTGACAATTGAATCACAGTGAACTTTCCCAAGTACATGAGCCGAGGTGGCTACACTGTAAAACATACTTTTGGAAAATGTGAATATATTTATTATACTTTTATTTATTTATCTACCTTTAATTGTCTGTGGATGGTGCAATACTGAATTTGATGGAAATGTAGGTCACTTTTTCAGATGCCTGGAAAACTCTTGATATCTCTTCTATTTGTACCGAAATGTGAAACTTGATTCAATAAGAATACGGTGTTGATGAAATGCTCTTAATAAAGTGATAAGTACCGTAGGAACCTTCTGCCAAGCAGGATTAGGATTTTTTTTTTTTGAGGAAGCTTCAAGTTTAGTTCAGGATTTTCAGTATCACAAAGCTGATTCATTTCTTACTGGTGTCTGTCAACATGGTAATTAATTATGGAAAGAAAAAGAAAGCACAACCTCTCAATCAATCGTTGTCCCAAGAAAATGGAAACCAAAGGAAAGAACACACTCCTCCTATGGTTCCTGTTACTCCTCCTCATCAAGTCACTTCTTGGTTCATCATAAAATGTTGGAGGACAATATTTTAACAGAATTAAGCATCATGTTTATAAAGTAGTGGCGGATTAAGCTAGAGTTCATTCCTGTTTGAGTCTGAAACTTTGCATTACTGAAAGAACTTTTTAAGAATTGTTTGGCACTAGTTGCCTTTATTCGACAGTGATCTAACAGGAATAGGGGAAAACATGTGGCAAAGGAGCACAGGGCGAGTCAGGTTCTGTAGGCTCTGTATGCGGGACATCCTCTCTAACCACTGCGATGCCCAGAGTCTGTCACTGACAGAGGTCCAGTAATTGTGTTTCTCAGTTGATGTTCCACAACTAAAAAGATTTTCTCTTCATTTATCATGAGGACAGAGCACATCACATTCATGTTTACACTCATACTCATTCATCAGACGTTTATGCCATATTTTTGGTTTGTGTATACATGGGAAGTTGCTAGATAATTAAATGTCAAATGTTCGCTAAACTACAAAATCAAAAATTGCAGTGAAAAATATGTTTCAGAGCTGGAAGAGTCTTTTTTCTGTTCAACAGAACCGAATTATCTGAATCATGGAAAACAGTCAAGATACCCAAAAACGTAGTTCACTTTTCAGTTTTATTCAGTTTCTTTATCTTGCGTCCACTCGCCACACATCATTTCAAGAAACTTTACAAGTTTACTGATTCAGTCCAGTCACACATAAATCCAATTTATTCTAACTATCTAACAAATCTAAGCATTTCTTAAGAAGCCCCTTAGTGATTCTTTTACAAATGTTGAAAATACTCATCTTCTTTACTGTAATCTAGCAAACTGATGATTTTAATTCAATTTCAAATCTATAAATTAGATTTTTTTTCTGTCCTTGTTGTAAATAAATAATTCAGATTACAAGTTTTGGTTGAAAAGTTGATCAATTTACACACTTATCATTTGTTGCTTGTATTATTTATTTGGATGTAAATCTTCTACTTACTTTTTCTAGAACTGTTCACCAGCTGCTTTTTACCAATGTTGGACAAACCAAACGTGATAACTTGCCAGCACAGAAACAAACACTGGATGACTCAATTTGACCACAGCGGTGTTTTACAGTGTATCGATGGATGGTGCTTCACGGAGGGCCAGGCACAGCTGCATTGCTGGGAGGTCTGCCTATTGTCTGGGCCACATAAAGGCTGTAGGAGCCGGGGACAAGGCTTTACAACTCAGCCCCAAAAGCTGCTGCTGCACCCCCACCCCACCCTCTTTGCCCACGTCACTGATGCATCAAGAGATGTTGCTGAACATCTCCTGATATGACACAATAAGAGCAGGTCGATTAGAACAGGCACTCCAAAATTCTAATTTCAAACTAGTTTGAAAATGTTTTGCATGTTTCTCTGTATTTATACAGAAATCTGTGATCGTTCCTCTTTATTTTGCTCCTTTCAGACAGCAGTATTCATCTCTTCACTTCTTCAATGAAGCTTTTACCAGCAGCTGCTGTGAAGCCCAGATTGTCAGCGCAGGCCTTTAGCACTTGTGCTCATGTCTTGTCAGGTGCATCTGTGTTGACGTCCGACTGAAAGAGAAGGCTGTCAGTCATCTGCTGAAGAGTCTTATTGTAGACAGGACTGTTCCAAACACATGATGCCTTGTACAATGTGTGGAAAGAAACAAGTATTCCTTTTGTAGGCCCGTCTGTAAATTTGGTAAGATCAAAACCAACAAGAGATTAGTCAGAGATTATGAGAACTGCGATTTCCCTTCTGTTGTACTCCTCTGTTCCAAATCAGAGAAACTTTGGGATGTTATAGCAGAAAAAAATGTATCTATAAAAGTATTGATCTTCTATAAAGAGTTGTGGATCTTTGTGTTTGTGCTGTGTTGTGACTTTTTTCCCTTTTATTGTCTATTTCTTTGTAGTCATATTATCAGCAGCCATTTTACATTTCAAAGATGAACCCTGAAGATGGTAAACATTTGGGCCATGTACTTGTACAGTGCTTTACCAAATCCAAAGAACTTCACTCTACATTCAGACATTCACCCATTTCACACACACATTCACACACAGATGGTGTTAAGCTGCTGGACAGTGCAGATGCAGCTGAGGCTGCTATTGTAGGCAACATAGAAGAAAATCACACAAGTTTTCTGTCTTTTTTCTTTTTTACAAATAAAAAACAAAAACTGTGACATGCATTTGTCTTCAATCACTTTAAACTACAATACCCGGGCAAATAGCAATGGCAGCATCATGCTGTGGGGATGTTGGATGGAACTGAACACAGAGCAATACTGGAGAAACCCTGGAAGTAACTGCAGAAAACTTGAGGCTGATGGTAAATAGTAAATAGCCTGTACTTGTACAGCCCAAAGCACTTCACACTACATTCACCCACGCACACACACGCACTCTGATGGTGGCAAGGAAAACATAGAAATAGATGAAACTGAATGTCCAAGCACCAAAGCATAACAAAGGGAAGGATTTTAACCAAGAATACCAAAACATTAGTGCTATTTTATTTCAGTCCAGTTTAACGATTACTGTATCACACTAACAGTTTATCAATATGCTATACTTACTGTATATTGTCACCAGTCATCCTATCATAATAATGCAGAACTATTCAGCTGATCTTTTCTGGTATTTGTAGATGAATAAAAAACTGCTCATAATTACATTTTGTTTGTACAAAATCTACTAGTTTTTTATGTGAAAGGTACAAAAAGAAGAAGAGATGTTGTTCTTTCCCTCTTTCATGTTTTGCCCCCTGGCCACATTATTGTTGTGTCTTCTGAAAGCCCAGGTGATACATGCGCAGTGTATGCTGTGCCCTGCTTTGTGACCTGAATGCACATGCAATGGATCAGCCTACTGCTAATAGCAAAGACCTGTGCCTGTGGCCTTTACAGTGAGCTCAGAATAAAGTTCAAGTGTCAGAAGTTCAATTGATTTATAATGGTGAACTGGCTGTGATGAACTGCTGATGTCACAGCATTTCTCACCACTCATTTAGGGAATCAAGTAGTTTGCATACAAACAAGACGAATGGGCCGGTGGCTGCATGTAACCTTTCTCATGTGCGTGTTCCCTGCAATCATGTGCCACTGCTCCTTGGCTCTATGTGCTGTTTTTATTTATAGCCATGCTTTGCGTGTGCATTTTGTACTCACAGGCTTGTATGGCCTAGACCAAAAAGTAATTAAGCTGGATAACTGTGTTTGCTTGTTAACTGAGACACACAGTGGATCCTGTATGGCTGCTTTCAAACCTACATTTCACACACAAAAAAAAAAACCTAACCTATTGCCACAATATCCCCACTAAACCAAAGTAACAAACATATCATTTGATAATAGTTTGGCTAAGTGAAGTTTTCAAATACCAAACAATTAATATACTTTCCTCAAGGTGAGTAAACCTTTTGGATTAACCCTTTGCTTGTATTGAATTACCAAATTTGGAGGTATTGCTTTTATTCAAAACAGTTTCAGCAAAAGTTGAAATAGAGGCTGCTCTAAATCTTTGGGGAATACAGAACAAATACTCACTGCTGTTGTTTAATTTTGTGAGTCTGATTCCATATCTGTGATCACCAGTGAGGTAGCTTTCCTGATGAATGAAAGGCTGAAGAATGGCCGTATCTGGTGATTTGTCCAGATATTTCTTTTTCAGCTGTTTTTAAAGCCTGGGGGAAACAGGACAAAAGGAGGAGGAGCTCCTTTTGAGAGATTTTTTTTGGTAGAGTTGCTAGAATCGTGTCATTCTAAAGTTTAGTGAATCATAAAATAAGATAGCATCCCGTCTCCCTCTCTTATGCTCTCTGCTCTCTCTAAGAAATGTGTAATTGGAAGGCACTGATTTGATCAGTGCAGGCATCTACTGTTTCCATCCAGCCATGTTTTCGTTCATACCACACCATCAAGACTAAACTCAGTAAGAAAGTAATTCATTAAAAATGATTTTCCTGACAGTGATATAATGTTTAATAAAGCCAATGTAAGGGACATAGTAACTGATGTTTTCACTGTGGTATGTTGCTCTTGATAAGGAATAGTTTTTAGGTTCAAGGGTTGACTCTTGTGTTGTTATCTAACTTGCTGTTAAGTTCCTTTTACTAATGCCTCTTCCGTCTTTATGTCACTTAGACAGGACAATAATTGGGGATGAAATTTTGTTATTTTTCTTCAGGAGATTTCCAGGGGTGACTGTTTGTTGTTATGCTGGTGGGTTTATTAATTATTTAGATTGGATCAAAATGTTGTTTCGTTTCCATATCCAGAATTTACCTCCACATTTACTTCAAGTTAAATCGTCTTTTCTATCAGTTCAGTTTTCTGGAGAAGTTTGTGAAAGTCCTTGGAGGAGAACAGAGGTAAATCCTACTGGTTTAGCTTAAAATACAGTAATACTCTCACAGTCTGTAGATTTGAAGTAATCCACTAGTGAAGGTAGAGAGTGTAAATGTTTATACAAAAGGTGGGTACATAAAATCAGTTTTAAAAGGCTTACACTTTTCTGAAAACATCACACTGACATGTCAGAAGTTAACACACTGTTCATAGTAAAACTCAGTCTGCAAATATTTTACTGCATGAAGATTTTCCTGCACTCATGTAATATTTTAGATTGTTTCAGAAAAGCTTAAAACACGTTTAAAGTTTATTATCAAGCAAATGGAGGAGGAAGTAAAGCTGTCAGTTCTGTGAGTTTTACAACATGCTGGCAAGAAATATAATAGAGTTGAAATGTTAATTAAGCATATCTAAAACCTGACCTCAAATTTCTGGTTAGAAGCAAATCAAACTAATGTTTAACATCAAGACCTATTCTAGGCTGAAATAGGTTTGAATTTTCATGTCAAGTGGAATTGTCTTAAATCTGTCAACATTCAGTATGGCAGCACAGTTAGTAACTTTGACCTGAGCCAAAAATACATCAGACTTTTTTGATCCGATCTGATCTGATCTTTCCATTCGGTAAGTTAATGAAGGTGATAAAATATTAGAAGTGATTTCTAATTAAATGCAGAGCAGTTCAGCAACACTGCCTTCTACAGCACAAGCTGTATATTTAAAAGAATGTAAAGGAAGAGTTGTTTTTTTTTTTTTTATAAAAGATAAATGAATAGTAGAAATGCATTTAAAAAACAGGAGACAAAATTATTCTTTTGAAAAATTAGCCAAAAGGCCCAAAGAGAATTTCAGATCAAGAATTATTTACCATGTGTGGACTAATACCAAATGATGCTTCTAAAAATATTTCCATGTGGTCTAACACGATTCTTTTAGGAACTTGAGAAAACACATGGTTGAAAATCATTTTGCCAGTTAGAATTTTTCTTAGATATTCAATCTGTAGAAGAGCTTATGATGCAGTAACAGGCCGTTGGTCGTGATCAGGTGGTGGAGTGGAGACCAGAAAGGAGGAGAGCCTGAGGAAGTCTGGTAGGACATAAGCTCCATACATTTACAGATCTCAGGGTTAAGTAAACAAAATTTCAACATGGCAAACAAAACACACAATAAGAACAAAGACTGATGTCACCATTCAGCAGAACCAAATTGAATTAATGCTCTTTCATAATATGTCCATATCTGGTCATTTTCTTAGATATTGTACATCTCTCTTGTCGAGGTTTTGCATTTAATTTGCAAATGAGTTGCCTGACTGATGAACTCAAGTTTACACTTAAACCATTTTCTGCTCATGTATAGATGAAGCATATCTGTATGTAAAAATCAACTGCTGTGCTAATTGTGTCTCCTGAAAGCTAAAAATGTCCACCTCTACTTGGCTGCTCTGATAATGTTCTTTGACACTGACAGCTGTTAGACGAGCCATATCAGTAAGTGGACATTTTATTTCTATTATATTGTGATTTTATAATACTTTTGGCTTCTATAAAGAAAATTTTGGTACTACGTCACTTCTTTTTTTTCAGGGGTAGGAATAGAAAATCTGTGAGAGAACTCACATGAAATGTGTATGTTGCTAGAATTCCATGACAAAATGTGCTCTCTCTCTCTGTCTCCACTGCGTGTGTGTGTGCATGCATGTTAGTGTCATGCTCTTCACTGCATAGCCGTTTGTGCGACTGATAGGACCCACACACTCTGGAACTCCTCATTTATTCTGCTTATGTTTTCTCTACAAAGACTTCATCACACGGCGTTTTATAGAAGTCTTCAGACTGCTAGGTGAATCAAAATGCCAGCGACACCCATCCCCGGCCTGCATGTCATCTGTGAATAAACAGGGTGTCAGTCTGGCTGTGCTCCTGCTGCCTGCAGACAGCCTCTGTCAGCGTCAGACCAGGAAATGCCACCTCTCTGCTGACAGCTGCCTGTGCCGCGCTCACACCGGTACCCGCAGGGAGAACCCGGCAGCTCCCCACATGGCTCAATGCGCTGCCAAGCTAAGCACAGATCCCCAAACCTGCCACACGTTGCCCTGACAGCACTTCAGTATATATCTAAATAGAGCAGGAGCCCAGCATGTCCCAGGGAAACTTTTACATTCGCCTCCATTCAGGGAGGATTTGTCACTGGGGAAGGAGGATAATGAAGCAGTGTTTCTTCTGTGCGTGTTCAAGGCAGTCCTTTCTAGCAGACATGGTAATGGCTGGATTGGATTAAATGAGCTCTCCCTGCTGTCGATCAACTGCAGATCTGTGAGACCTTCTTTTTACAGGCTCATTTATATTAAATGAAGACTATGTGAGTAACTTTAAAAAGGAAGATGTTTAAATATAAAAAATAAAAATAAAAAATAATCGATGATAAATTATGTAATTTATCATCAATTACTTTGTCAACATCTAAAATTCTAACTGGTAAGAATAATAATGATTGTCTTGTCATGCTGAGCTGCTTGATGCTGATATATTCCACATTAGACAGCATAAGGTCCATTCACTGGATCATGCCAAATTCTGAGAATCAATTTAATTCTTAAAACTAATCATTGTGGAAATCGTGTAACACATCATTCTATAAGACTTTATTGGTTGATTGAAGGCAGAGACTTTGGCTACAAAAGTCGATTCTTCTGACATGGAATGTCACCTCTGGGGTGGAGAAGGAGCCTGATTTGGTGTGTGAGATTGAAAGGCTACTCACTTGCTCTGGCTCTGGATCAATCTCCTCAAGAAGGGCTGCACACTCTTTAACCCTGGAGTTGCCCATATTGAGAGGCATCAAGCAGGACTGGGCATATTTGTTGCCCCCAATCTTGGTTCCTGTTCTTTGGGGAAAACCTCACTAAACAAGAGGGTAGCCTCCTTCCACCTATGTGTGGGGGGGCAGGTTCTGACTTGTTTGTGTTTATGCGTCTAACATCAGTTCACTCTTCAGTATCCACTCTTTTTGAAGTCCTAGGAGGGAGCAGAGAGCGCTCCTCATGGAGGCTCCGCTGATCTGCTGGAGTGCTTCGACACTCACATGGACAACGTCAGTGAGACCTGGAGGGATGTGGTTGGGAGGAATGCCCCCTATCTGAAACAAAATGGTATTTTATTATTGGACTTCTGTGCTCATCATTAACTGTCCATAACAATCATCATGTTCAAACATAAGGGTGACAATATGTGCTCTTGGTACCAGGACACCTTAGGCCCTTGTTCAAAGGTCAACTTAGTTATTTCATCTGATCTGTGGAAAAATGTCTTAGATACTCTGGTGAAGAGATGATGAGTTGGGTTGAATGTCTGTCAGACTGAGCTGCAGCTCCCCCCTCAGGGAGAACTTTGAACAGGTTTCAGGGGAGGCAGAGGACAGTGGGTCCAAGTGAGCCATTTTCTGTGCCTCCATTGTCGAGGCTGTTGGCCTGAACTGTGGTCACAAGGTTGTTGATGCCCGTTGCAGCTGCAACCTTCAAACCTGCTGGTGGATGCTGGCAGTGAGAAATGCTGCAGGTTGAGCCTCTTTGATCTGTAGGACCCCAAGAGCAGCAGATGGGTACCGGCTTTGTGATGATTCTGCTCCACTATTTGCTGTCTTGATGCGGCACATCAGATACACGCAGATCTGTGGCCAGAACAACACTTCCTGACAACAAATCCACTAGCTATCCACAGAGATTACCTAAGTATGAACACCAAAAACACACAAACATTTCCCACACAAAGAACAGAACATTCAGTCCATTACAGTTTTATGTCTTCAGGCTAGATGATTATTTTGCGATTATGACAAGTCAACATTACTACAAGGTAATTGAAACACCTGCTCTACTGATGATCTGTCATCAGTAGCTGGTCTGTGGGTCGCCTTCTTTAACCCAACTGAAACACACCAGACTGCACAGCACAGCATCTATATTTTAAGGTTGTCAGAATTCAGCTAACATAAACCTACTTCTCTCTCCCTCACTATTGTTTAAGTAAAAATAATAGGTGGTAACCTTGAACCTTGTTTTCGAGTTGTCATAGTGTTAGCAAAGGTCTGAGTTCCTTTTTCTTTTAGTACTCACACTTCCTGCCATTTAACATTTAGACCACTTGACAGCTAAAACCAATGTCATCATCGTTGGTGAGCAGGATTTTTTGCCCCTTAGCAGGAAGCGGGATCTGGCTTGTCTGATGTCACGTTTCAAGGCGACTTGTATGCTCATTTGTATAATGAACGCTGATTGGAGGTTTAGTAATGGTTAAGGGGTTTGAGCTGTTTGCTGACAGAAGATGCAGACAGACATCTTCTGGTTTTTGTGACATTTGATTTGAGGGTCATTTCCCCTCTTGCCCCAGCAAATCATTTGTGGTGTTTGAACTGGATCCAGTCTATGGTGCCATTAATTTAATATAATCTATTATATAACAGAGGAAATGTCTGCTTTCTCCTTGATCAAGGGCAAATCTACCTATGACACTGTCCAGCTACAGACTCAGCATTATGCTTAGAAGACTAACAATATTTTTCACAATATAATTAAAGTATAAATTTTGATCCACTAAATAAAATACAAAGCCTTTACTTATAGCTCTCTGCAGTGTCTCATGCTAAAGCCTTCATTCATGAAGTTTACATTTTTAGCCTTTGTGTGAGGGCTTTATACAGATAATCTTTTCCCTACTGCACAACATAAATATAGCTTAGTAAACATGTTAGTTAAATGCATTTTGTCCCACTAATTGGTCTTAATTGTTGGTAATAGCCCTGTGTCATTTTTCTTTAGGTCACCCTGACATGTGGCTGAGGAGGTGCCATTTTTATCGACGTGACAGCTCTAAATTGAGAACCTTTGGCGGAGCGTCAAGGCCTAATTAATCACTCTAATTTCATCTCTCCATGCATCTTCTTAGGCACTGAGTGAATGGGATCAGAGAGAGCTGTCTGCACATTAGCCGAGCCTCCTCATGCTAATTAGCTACTAGCCCAGAGATGGAGAGACCCTCAGGGCAAGAGGAAAGGGGCCGAAGTCAGCCTAAATGGCTATATAATGACCAAGGGAAAAGGAACCAGATCCCAGCTCATTTTATTTTGTATATTATATTCAAGTTGTTCACCTCCACTTCAACGCCTCCCACTCACTTCCAGACAAACAAATATTGTTTCTCCAATGTAAGTTTTTGGGGCAACAAGCCTGTTTCTAATCTATCGGACCTTCTATTATCAACCAGGGTCAACGGCATTACCTTACTTTGAAATGATGAAAATGGAGTTATGTCACCTGCACCAGCATAGTAGAACCTAAAAAAATGTTTAGCTAATTTCATAGTGAAAAGGTGAGAAGTTGTGTCATTTATTTCAACTTTAGATTTCTGATATTATTTTTCTTCATCTATTTTTCTGCTTTGAGTTAAAATAAAAGTCATACGGCTTAGAAACAGTCAGCTGAAAAAAATGTATCTGGCAGTAAAAACTTTATTGGAGGTAGAGATGTTTAGTTGAGTCTTTAGTTGATTTTAGTTCAAAAGAACAGAACATTTTTATATATGTGGTATGAAACACTACTATCCATCCGTTGTCCATACCTGCTTATCTTTTCAGCAAAAACTACCAAAAAACTCTAACTTATGGAACACCACAGTATGTAGCATCTGCAATACAGCTCCACATCTCAAAGCCTTTCACCAAGTTTTCTCTAGTCTTGTTAAGCTGAGAGTGGACTGATAAAATGAAAGCCGATGAGTCGGGATGATTCAGACAGAAGCCTGAAATAGTAAAACTTTAATGTAACACAGACGCTACTCAGCAATCCTACCCACCTCGGCTGAAGTATACATTTAGATAACATTCTCTACTATAGTGATGAAATAAAGCAGTTTGCTTCGCTTTAAATAGTTCAAACCAGCTAGCCGTTAGCCTTCCACTACTATTAAAAACTCTTCACTTTTCTTCAAACACAGTTTGAAATTATTGCTGTTGTGAGAGAAATGTTACTGATGACTTTACAGACGTTTACACCAAAATATCTAAACCTTCCCATTAACAACAAAATGTTATTTCTGTCCCCTGTTCACTAAAACTGATTGTGCTGAGTTGTTCTTGTTAGTGAGTCCAGTTGGGGTATAATAAGGAGAAGCTGAGGAATGAAGCTGCAGCTTAGCTGATACAAAAACACATATGTTTTAAATTTACTTAAATGTTGATTTGTCATGACATGATTACCAGAACGAGAAGTGTGCTAAACTGAATGCATGGAGCACTGACACAATAAAAGATACAAAGTCAAAATAGGCTGATTTTTGGTGAAAGTTTCAGACTCATTTTGATTATGACTGCAGCAACAAAACAAGTTAATGGATACAACTTAAATATGGTTTATGTGAACAAAGAGGACGAGAGATAGCTCACCGCAGGCAGTTTATCACGTAATGTACTAGAACCTAAGAGATATGCTGATACATAACATCATGAACTATTTATTTTAATGCATAAAAAAATTTATTAATAAGAACTGGTCAATTTTAGGACAAGTTTAACTCAGAATGTAAAGCTGCTTTGTACATAAATGACTCAGTTTTAAACTGTGTTATGTGTGATCAGCAAAACTTGCTAAATGTGAACTAGCACCACATTGGCCAGCCAAATTGATTTTCATTATGGAGACCAAGTGGTGTAAAAAATTTCTCAATAAGACAAGGTAAGCAGTTAAAATGTGTGTTACAGCAGCTTGCATATTTCTTCTGCTTTTAGAATTAGTTGTGGGACAAACAATATCGAATAAAGGTTTTTGGTATTATGAGAGTACATAGCTCCATATGTCCAGAATGTCTGTATTTTACATTTTATTGATTGATAAAGTCTACATAGTTAAACTTGAGCATATTTAACTATGTGACCTACATCAGGATCTCTAGAGTCTGGCCATGCAACATTAAGTATGAAAATGCTTGTACAGTTACTCAAGTGCAATATTTTTATAGTACAACTCACTTTATATTTATAAGCTCAGATGTACGAGCAGAATCAAACCCCCTGATCTTTGCTAGCCAGTTTCATTATCCTTTAGTGAACTAGAGGAAAACAGGAGAAAGAGCACAGGATCAAAAAAAAGAAGGAATGTAGTATTTTGTGATCTCCTCAGAGAATTGAGCAACAGTCAACTCCTTTCTCTATTTAGCCCAAACTTTTATTATTGTTTCTGGTTGAGGGTTGTCTTAACACAGTTCGAAGGTCTGACTCCATCTGCAGTCCACAGCTTGCAGATC
Organism: Girardinus metallicus; assembly: GCA_903067095.1. Taxonomy (NCBI): domain Eukaryota; kingdom Metazoa; phylum Chordata; class Actinopteri; order Cyprinodontiformes; family Poeciliidae; genus Girardinus; species Girardinus metallicus. Next base: position 17,266 of record CAEGAE010067468.1, on the reverse strand, counting down.
TCCCTTAAACTCTTAAATCAGCTTGGTTGCTGCGTTGTTATTACAACAGTCGTAATTGTGTGCCGTCTCTTTAAGACAGACTAAGTTATTGCTAGTGATGTCAAAAGTATGCGCCACTGCTCCCCTGCCGAGAGCGTGGGAGAAAGATGCTGCAAATGACTGAGATGTATGTCTTACAGCAGCTGTTCACACTGGCTTTGTATGGTTGGTGAAGAGTGTGTTGTACTGGAATTCCCAGTAGCAGGTTGCTGCATTATCCGTGCTGCTGGTAGGCCTTTTTATTACATATTTTCCTTCCACTTAATTTTCTGTGAATTTACTTGGATACAGTAATGAGTTACTAACAGCCAGCTTTGTCAACAAGAACCTTCCTTAACTTAACCTCATTGTGGAGGGTGATGGACAGGTGACAAGTCAGCACTTTTATTTATCATTACATAGGCCATAAAACTGTTGGTCTCATATAATATTTTAGTTTTCTGAGAAAATGAATTATGGATTTTTATTAACAGTAGTAAATAGTCATCCATATTAAAAATAAATAAACGTGTCATGTAATACTCTGCGACTAATGAATCTATATAATTTAATTTTCACTTTTTTGACTGAATTGCTAAAATAAATCAACCTTTCAATGATCTTGTAATTTACTGTGATGCACCTATATGTCGTGTACCTGCTAGGATTTTGCTGTTAGCTAAAATTAAAATCCTGTTTTCAGAAGTTGCAGTTTAGGAAAAACCAATAAAGGCTTTTCCCAAACAGAGGCCTAACTCCAAAGGGAGCAATAATGTTGAAGTTGTGTACCTGTCTGCAGTTTCACTTGACATTATGCATGTCTCAGCCCTTTGTTCATCGAGTGAAAACAGAGAGAAAAACACTCCTGCTTCTATTTTGGCCTTTAATTTGTAAAGTCAGTCATGATAAAAAGGAACAGCCCTTCATGTCCTGGTTAACTGTATGTGAGAATATGGAGGTGACATGTTAGCCATGCGGCTGGTTGTTATTAATGTCTCTGTTCTGTCTGCAGACTTTGGAACCCATTCCGAAGTTCAAAGAAGATATTAAATGTATTTGGAGGGCTGATCTTATGCAGACTTTTGGCACTGTTCCTGCATCTTAAACTTTACTGGGCCCAGTGTTTCTATATTGCCTGTCAGGAGTTGTTAAGAATGGCCTCTTTCTAATAAAGCCTTCATCGCAGCACTTTATACGAGTCTGGGTACATCTGGCCAACGTATCTGGCGTCCTTTGCAGATTCTGACTCAGACACCTAACCTGAGACCTGAAAGCCCTCGGCACCCCGCCTGGCTGGCACCCCCCTCCCCTGGGAAAGCTGGGCTGGGAGAACAGAGCGTCAGTCAGGACAGGATGCGGAGCTCCATGGGTACATGAGCATAAAAGAGTAGAGAGATGCTGACCCTTGCTCTATTTATTGTTAGCTGCTTGTAAATTCCCAAAATGCAAACGTGGAAGCAGTTCCACAGAGAATAAAGCAGATCCCAAACATACCACTCCATAGGAGGGTATGTTTGTCCAGTCCTAACACATGGTAACTACGTGAAGTACAGATGCACTGTGTTTTTTTCTTGCCAAACCCATTTTAGGATTCAAGAGCCCAGCTTGAAAGACAAAACATTTTAATGTTCCTGGAAACGAGAAATGTGTACCATATGTACATTACTCTACAGTTTTAAACATATAAACCAGATTTTTAAGGTCCCAGTTACATTTAGGCATTATACCCTACACTAAAACTGGGTGTCATTTCCTATATACAGAGTAATATCTTATTCTGGGAAGGTTTTAAATGTCAAACATAATGTTAATCACAGCTGGGATGTTAATTGAAAATAAGAAGATAAATGTTTTCCCCCCTGAGTTTTCTAGTTACACTATGCAAAGTGTCTCAAACTTAGTTTTAATGTCGGCATGACTCCAAACTAACAGAAAAAAAATATGTTATTCATTCTTCAGTACAGCGTAGATCTGTGTTTAATATGAAGAGGTCCTGAAGGAACACCTTCCAAAAGTATTCACACCTTTTAAACATTTTATCATTTTGTCTCATTATATTAACTGTTTTTTATGGATAAATCAAATCAAAACTATGTTTAGAAATTGGAAGAAAATTCTGATTTTTTTTTTTTTTCTTTTTACCAAAAATTCTGACAGGTTAAGCAGTCAATATATTTTGCTCCCTGTACTGTAATACCCCCAAATCAAATCCAACGCAATCAGCTGCCTCTGATTAGTAAACAGGATCCATCTATGCGCAGTTTAATCTCAGTATGAATCCAGCTGTTCTATGAAGGCCTCAGAGGTTTGTTAGACAACATTGAACAGCATCATGGTGGGAGAAGATGACTTTTTCTGAACAAGTTTTGAAACCTGGATAGAGTTACATACAAGCTCTCATAGTGGAAGAAAACTAGTTAGAGTCAACCACACACTAACAAGAATAGGCTGACAACTAGATCTATGATGGAATGGTTTAAAACAAACAATTTCAATATACCCCTATATTGAAATGGCCCAGTCAAAGTTCTGACTCTGACTCATTTAATTGACAATATGTGAGAAGACTTGAAAAGATATTTTCACAGATGCTTTTAATCCAGTTTGAGAGAGCAAGAGTTATTTTTTGTTGTTAAAAAAACTGAAAACCGTTTATTCTTTTCCATCCATTTTCTAACACTCTTGTCCCTAGTGGGTCAGGAGGGTTGCTGGTGCCTGTCTCCAGCGAACGTTTGGGGCGAGAGGCGGGGTCACCCTGGACAGGTCGCCAGTCTGTCACAGGGCATGTTTTTTTCCATCCATATCACAATTCTGTGTTTCTCTAGCTCTAGTCTGTCACATTAACTATGTGAATAAGTTCTTGTAGCATGAATGCTTTGGCGAGACACTTGAAGTGCTAAACCAAACATTGTTCACATTTTATTATTCGTTTTAAAAACATAAAGCTGTTTTCTGAACCATAGAACAATCCAGAGATCTGAATGATCCACAGTTAATTTCCCTGAGAATATCAGTTTTTATTCAAATAAAAACACGCACATCCATTAACACACAGTAAAGGTTCAGTCATTAGTCAGTTGTTTTTTCACTCTAATGCTTGATGTGGCTCCTCCATACACTCTGATCCGGGAATCAAATTCCCATCACTCAGGAATTTAAAGCCGGTTGTCAAAAGTGGTTTGTTCTAACTTTGGAAATTCATAGCCTGGTACAATTTTCAGCCAAGCTTAGCAAAATGTTTATAGGTTAGTTTAACCATGCTGGTTTTCTGGAATACGGGCCAAACACACACTCAACAACACAGGGACGTGGTGTAGGCAATACAGAAGCACATTTTGTCTGGTAGAGGGTGTTTTGTTCCTGATCCTGTCCTCAGCCTCTTCCCACCAGAGCACAATTATTTTCCAAGTCGACCCACCGCAAAGGTTTTTTTTTTTTTTTTTTTTTTTTTTTTTTTTTTTTTTTTTTTTTTGCTGTTCACCCATTTCTAATTAGCCGCTGCAGGCGAATCATGCTTCTGTTTTTCATAATTCATGCTTTGCTTACAAAGTGTAAAGATAGCCATTTCTTAGACGTGTCTCTCTCTACTTGGCGTTCCAGTTCCAGTGTAGAGCGAAGTGTAAACTGGTGTTTTTAAGTGGAAATCGTTTATGCCTTTATGATAAGCTCAGGTCCCTGCTGCTTCAGTCATGGGAAAACGGAGCACAATGTGCTGCAGCAGAGTGAGGAAAGCTGCTCATAAAACAGTTTTCATTTTTTTTTCTCTCTTTTCCCTCCACTTTTTTTTCCAGTTATGCTTTCAGGAAGGCTGCCAGCCCAAATCACTCGCAGTTTTGGCACAGATGCTCATTTAAAGTGATTGCAAAAGTTTCTCAAAATGATCTTTTTTTAGTACTGCAATTGGTGGAAGCAGTTGCATGTAATGAGCTATATAAAATAATGAAACACAATATGCTAAGACAGTAGTTGCAGACCGCTCATACACACACACACACACACACACACGCACACACCCCTACACACCATTTCTGTGATGCATGAAACCTTTCTGTGTATACTGTGAATGTGCACCAGTCTTGTTTTTATCAAGTTTTTAAGTGTAATTTGCTGCACAGGTTCTTCAGGGATTAACTATTAGGCAGCAGAGTCTTTTTTTTATTTTTCCCATTCATCTTCATGCATCCTTAGTTTTCTGTAAGGATAACGGAGCCCAACTCTGCATGCGTAACTGTTTTAATGTTGCATTAAAATGATCATCCCAAAGCTGTGCTCTACATTCTGCTATGACTTAAACACATTTTCTCCAAAGGCCCAACCACATTCCTGTCTACTGGTCCCAAGATTCTGCTTGTGCTATTTTTATACTGATTTCAAGAGTCAGAGATGCTGACCGCCTTGAGTTTATTTATGCCGTCACACAAAAGTGTTTGGTCCTTTGGGAATTCTTGGGTCTCCTAATATAATTCTTAGGTTTTGGACCTTACTATTTAAATGCAGCTAGGCAGCCTACTGCATGCTGGGGGTCAAGGACACACACACTCACTGGAAAAACAATGTGAAACCTGTTAGTTCTTCAGGTTTGACATAATATCAAAATAAAGCATATGTTTCTTCACAAATTTTCAAATTATGTGACTCAAATTACATGACATTAAACACCTCAAATTGGAGCAGAAAGTAAACAAACTGAACTGCTTTCAGTTGAGCTTCCTTCTGCAAGGCGTTGTCTCTTTTACCAAATGTTACAGAGGAAATTTGGACCAGTTATTTCTTCACAATTCAGTTCATCGTAGAACAATTTTTGTGCAGACGTCTGGGGGTTCTGCAGTCAGATTAAACTGTGACATACATCCTAAAATCCCTAATCTCCTTACTTTTAGTCTTTTTGCTGTTGATTAGCTGCAGTCTTTTCAGTGTTTTGATCGTTGTTGTTTTGCAAAGCTTATTTCTGGTCAAAAAACTCTGAACTATCAGATGCTCTGATTCTTGAAGTGCTGCTGCTGAATGTGCTTGTTTGGCAATGTGACTGCCAAACAAGCCCAGATCACTATTCCTCCACCGCCGAGCCTGATAGTTTAACATGTTTTTTTTTGTTTTTCTTAACCGGATATATGAGGCTTTCTTCAACACACTTCTGTACTCCACCTCTCCCCAGCTACTTTATAAAATGCTTTAAAACAATCATGGCTGAAACAAAGTGCTGCACATAATAGCAAACTGCAAACATAAAAAAAAACAAAAAAAAACATTTATGACAGGAGAACCATCAAAGACCAGATATGATGCAACCAATTAAAACAAGCAAGGATAAACAAAGTGTTGCTGATGTTGGAAGCCGAACAATAAAAATGTGTTTTATGGTGAGTCTTAAAAGCAGGCAGTGAAGGAGCCTTTCTAAAGTGGAGGTCTAGTTTTTTCCCCAGCTGAGGGGCAGCAGTCAGACGGTCCTGCTCCCTCTGAGATTCCTCCTAGACTTTCTACCTGCAGCGGTTTCTGTTGAGCTGACAGGAGGAACCGAGAATGTGAGTATAACTAAATGCAGGTGCAGCTCAATGATGTAGAATAACATTGAAAAGTTGATATAGCTCAACAATTCAATGAAACTCATATGTAGACATGTAGTGATGATAAACGTCCATTTCTGTTATCCTTGATGAATGTGGCTTACAGCTGATGAAAAGACAAAATTCAGTTCCTCACAATATGAAATGTTACATAAGAGACCAGTAAAAAAAAAAAAAAAGATTTATAATGCAAAAATATGGGCTTCCTGAAATGTGTCCATGTGCTGCACAGTGTTTGTTCTTAGTCAGAGCTACAACAGTGGTTAATGGAATACTGTTGAGACTGTGGCTCTCGTCTTCCTGTTGACAACACTCTAGATTATTTAGCCTTTTATTGAACTAATGCAAATGGTAAATAAATGATGCATGCACAATAGACTGCAAAATAAGCTACAGGGCAACTATATGTAGCTACATGTTTTATGTGTATAATAAATAAGGATATGTGTGTAATAGATAACTATAAAAATTGGTAAGAAAAAAAACAAATAAAAAACATTTGACTTTTTATAGAATTTATTTCTGATACACACTTTACTGAAGAACCTCAAGACACTTCACAGATTTATGAATTTATTATCTTACAAATGGTTAGTAAGGGATGTTCTTTTAGGACATTCCAATAATAACTGCATACCAGTAACATTTTAATTATTTATTATTATATTGTATTGTTAGGCTTTCAGAAAGATTTGCTGTTTTTTTCATTATATAACTTTTATGTTTCTTTAAATTAACTTTAATGTTTGGACTCTTTCCTGAACAAATGACGGTGCCTCCTTGAAGCAGGTAACTATAGTGGACATAAGTTTGACTTTGACAACAACTCAACTCCACAGTCAGTCCTCCATATAGTCTGGATGACAATCTCCTGCTTTTGGTTGTCTAATTTTAAAATCTGTCCAACGAGCTCACAGGACAGCGCCTGATAATCCTCCATTATAATGGCCGCCATGATCATCAGAGAGCCAAGCTAAACTAAAGGACTTGAACAGATCATTGTAAGCCCCGCCCACAGCTCTGACGCTCAACTTTGATCAGTGAGTTTGACAGATAAAATCATCACGCGGTCCGCTGCAGGAACAAGAACCATGAAATAATTGAATTAATTATGTGCATTATCATCTATAATCAATTTGTATGTGTAAATTAATTTCTATTAAATAAATTATTTACACACTTATATAAACGATTGTTTATTTCATGCAACATTATGTATTTATTAGTTAAACTTAGTCTCCTTCGGTTCTCCATACTGAATTACTGAGCAGTAGCTCAGATCTTTTCTTCTCTGGTTCAGCAGTGGGTGGGAACAATGAATGTTTCAGTTGTAGTGTGTGTTCTGGATACGTGTGTGTGGTAGTCTTAAAGCTGTGACTCCAGCTGCAGACCCTGCTTTGTAATGCTCCCGCTCATTTTTGAATGTGTTTTTCAATATGATGGTCTGAAAGCTCCTTTTTTCCCTGTTGCCTGTTGATCTTTACCTTCCACTGATGTGCTTGGATAGAGAACTGTGCAACCAGCCCGCCTCTTTACTTCTCTTCCTTTGTGAACTGTGTCAGTGGCTGTCTGCTGGACAACCACCAAACCAGCAGTTTTCACCATGATTGCGGGCATGTACAGAACATTGATGTATTAATATCCTTATTCTTATTGTATTTATATAGTTTTCAAATTGCCTGCTAAACAGAATTTGGGGATTTCAGTTAGCTGTAAACCACAAAATTAACTGGTAAGAATTCAGAATATATGTGCATTAATTCTCTATAATGAGTTTTACTTTTTGAATTAAATTATGAGAAAAATAAACTTTTCAACCACGTCCAAATTCATTTAAATGGACTTGTGCCTTCACACTAGTTTATGTCTTTCTACTGATTTTTGTTGTTTTAATTCTTGCCAAATTGTTCAAATTTACTGGCCTCTGATTGCTCTGTTTTTCTTTTTTATTGTACTAGATTATTTTTTGGTTTCTTTCCAAAGAACTAAGGCTGCTGTGTTGTTCATCCATTTCCTGATTGTACTACACACTGACGGGGTTCTAAAAGGTTTTCTGCCATTTCTCTGAGCTCCCCACATTCTGAGCCCAGAAATATGGTGAGTCTTCCAATCCTGAGAGGACTGGCAGTTATTCTTGAAAAGTTGCTTCCTGAGTCATTTTTCTGACCGTAGGATGACTCAGAATTGTTTCCAAATGATTTTATAATCCTCTAAAGTTTGATGGGCACCATCCTTTGCTTTTTGAAGGTCTTTGCTAATGTCTTTCTGCCATGGCTGGGTGCCAACAGGAGTATGTTCCAGACCTGAAGACTGGCCAAACTCTGGCTTTTACAGAGGTGCTTGCTGAATTTTGTAAAATTTACAAAAAAATTTAAAAATGATTTTACAGATGATCAGTTCAAAAATTTTTGATTTAATTACCAAAATCTGGTCAGTTCTTGAAGAAGGTCTTGGGGATTTTGACACACTTCATCTGCACATTAGCTAAGACTTTAATTGTAGTTAGTCATATGTTTTTGTTATGTTGGACTGTATTAACCTAACATTAGAACCTAGTGACAACTTGATTTATTTTTAATAAAATTGTATAAAATTTAGCATAGCACATTTAAACAATGCACCAGGAAGCACTGTTAAATATTAATGACAAAACACCAGTTTCTTATGAAAACACTGCAAAGAACTATTTCAGTCAATGTTTGATCCACCCTCACAGAGCAGAGACCATTTTTATCCAAGCATGCCTTCAAAAACAAGTCTTAAAATTGCCATCTTAGTTAAAAAAAATTCAGTTTTAAATTAAAGACTTCTTGTGTTTATGGCTTCTTTTCCAAATAGGGATGCAATGATATAACAAGACATGAAAACAAAAATATATTTTATTCCTAATGATGGGGAAAAAGCGTCTTTATTTTAAGTGGAGAAAAGATTTCATGGAACACAGACTGTTTAAATTACCTGTATACATCCATGTTGAAATTCATCATTCTAGGTGCAACTTGTCCTCATATCACAGTTTTAATACTCGTCTTAATTTAGGGTGGCTCTAATCGGAAAAGTGAGTCCTTTACGAATAGAATATTAAATTATTTCTTTCCAATATAAAATAAGAAGTATAAAATTAATTATTGGATGAAGTCATGTTCTGATAGCAAGAAAATGTGGCTTTGACAGACAGAGGTAAGATTGTGCCATTCTATTATCATTATTCTTCCTACCTGTTGATTAAATCTTTCAAAAAAAAAAACACACAAAATTTAAAAAAATAAAGCGCATATGATATTTCTTTAATCTCGAAGCCCATTCTTCTCATATCTACAGGCTTAAATTAGGCAAACACAATGGAAATCGTGCTGTTTTAAACATCGGGCCTAACATTTTGATAATCTTCCTTCCACCAAACATGATTATTTTCTCTGAATCAGAAAGGATTTGATGATGAGATCCCAGTTTTTCTGTTTCTGACTCGATGTTCATAGAGGCAGAAAGAGAATGCTGTAGTTCTAGTTTAAGACAGGAACCCTTGTAGGGTCCACTATTAATTGTAACGAAAGACTTAAAAAAAAAAAAATCCATTCAGATGTAAAAACACTACAGCAAAGAATACTGTAGGCTGTTTCATTTTTATAAATTGAAATAAAATATTATCATATGGAGGTTACCGGGTTGCTGATGTTGCAATTTATCCAGCATAGACGACATCTGAATTGCAAAGGTGCTCGTTCTGTCCGTCCAGAGCAGCAGGCTTTGTTCAGTGAGTAAAGTTCAGCCCTTTCAATATAAACTGGAGCGTTGAAATAGCAGGCAGTACAGGAATGATGAGGGGAAAAAGAAAATGAGGAAGATCCACCCAATGACGAGGAGAGAGTTGGATGAAAACGCTGGTGTTTGTGCCGCTGCTGCTTTAAAATGCCAATCCAGAAGGAGAGGGTACTGGAGCTGATAGCACCAGTTTCTAACTCATGTTGTTTACAGTTGGCGTCGGGACGAAATACTGACTCAACTTTATTAGAGTGGTGTGTTACAAAGACTTAAAGATGCTTTATTGTCACTTTAAACATCCATTTGTTGTTTTCCAATTACTTGGATTTCTACTAATAGTGTTAGCTCCTGCTAATGGTGTTAGCTCTGTATAATATAGTAAAAGTTTGTTTGTTTGAGCATATATCTTGTGTATAGTGGCACAAAACATTGAGGCAGTGTGCCTTAATCCAGATGTTTGGTAGGCTGCCTTCGTCAGGCGACCTCATCCATTGTGCAGGTGATAGAATGGAGACCTCTATAGGTGAAACATTAGCCTGGTAAAAATACAGTCTCTTGTGGTTCACTTTGCTGTGTCCAGAGGGTCTGGACTCTTGACTGTTAAGAAACAATTGCTTCCTGCAGGAGGTGACTGAAGTTTAAAATTTTACTCAATCTCTAACATCTGTCCATGACGAATGTTTGACCCTAAGAAGCTTACCGGAAATTGCCTGTACTGTAAACAACCATCCTCTACTGCAAGCAGAAGAAGACGATCCCAATGCGGGTGATGTTAATATTAATTCAATATTTGGTTTTGTTCATGTCCTCCGCCTGCTAAAACTACATGAAGACTACATTGTAAAACAACACAGAAAACAACTCGTCCTGCTTTTTGTTGATTGGCCCGGCGAGGATCTGAGAAAACCCAGACTGTGCTGGAAGCAAGAATCATTTTTGAGCAGAATTGCACAGGAAGGCAATGGTCAGGCTTGTGAAAAATATATTAAGGATATATGTTTTTGAAGTAATTGGATTTTTACATTTCACAAATAACTTTTTTGTTAAAAGGAAAATTACAAAATGTTTAGCCCACATATTGAGCTAATCACAGATCCCTTTAGGTATGAGTGATGTGTGTATCATTGTTTCTCTCTCTTAGCAATATGTTGGCTCACGCAGTAATGGACTGACTACCTGCCCAGGACAGATCACACCGTTCCTGTTGACTGTAAGGACAGGCTCCAGAAAAGCCACGTCATTTTTTGGACAGGTCCAAGCAATCTGTAGCAAACTGGTTGACCCGAAGAAAACATAACAGCTGATGTACTGGCTACTTTCGTAAATGGAATTAAATGTATCAACATTGTTAGACTATTTTTCAGACTCCTGTTCTCCCAACCCAGAAATGGAATCAGACCAGAGAATACTTAGCAACCCTGAACAGAGCACCTAGCTTACATACTTTAGATTAGAACAACATTAGATTCTTTTTCTTCTTTTGCTCCTTCCTTTGATTTGTTATTTTGTTTGTATTTCCTTTTAAATCCTGTAACGCATTGTGTATTGCCTTGTTGATGAAAATGTGCTATATAAATAAAATTACCTTTACCTTTACCTCTACATCATATGCTTAGAAAAAAATCTTAAAAATCTAGTCCATAAAAGCATGATATTTTTTGTCTTACTTAAAGCAACCGCTACAAAGTAGGTACTTCACCAGCAAATGAAGTAAAACAAATAACAAAAAAAATCTAACGTTCTAAAAGCTAATATTCTCAATATTCTTGTATCTTGGATTCTGTTAAATAAGTAATACCTGTAAATATGGATCTGGTTCATACAAATGTATCTAGCAACGGTCCTATTCATTTTCAGAGTTACTAGTAATTTTGCATCATATTTCTTCTAACAGCTACAGGATCTGAATAGTTTTTGTTTCACTTTTATCAAATTATAGTTTTATTCTTAAATGGAATTAATTCTGAATAAATATTAATTTCCTAAACAATTTCCCTCCAGCGTATATTTTTCTTGAAATGAGAGGAATATTTATGCATTTATTCTGAGACACGTAAAAAACTGGAAGCCCACAAACACACAGAACTCATTTAACTCATCCAGTTTCCCTAGAGACATTCAGGTTCGACTGACTTTAGTCAACAAAAGTGGAGCTGACTGAAGTTAAAGGCACATGGCAGTGATAGAATATTTGAAACTGTATTTTAATCTCAGATTTCCAAACAATGAAAAAAAAAGACCTTTTACAGTCCTTCTAACAGTGATTCTTTTACAACATAAATACTGTCCTGAAAAACAAATTCCCCAAAAAATGAAAACATTTTTCCTCAGCAGTCTTTCTTTGTGAATATTGAAAAATTTTAATCGGTTCTCCTCAGTTCTCAACAAGACAACATCAAAATAACAACAACCATTCCATCCGTGAGGCCCAGCCGCCTCATTATGTAGATAGTCTCTAATGGAGTCCTTTTGTTTCCTTCATGGTTCTAATTCTTTTAAAGTTCTAAGGTGTTAACAGTGCTCAGTTTTAGATCCAGAAGGGTAAGGATGTGGTAAAAGTCTGAGTGTGCAGGGAGAGGTGGTGATGATGTGGGGGAGGGGCTAGTGCTCTGACCATCAGAAGAGGCTGGTCAGCGTTGTCTGTGATGGGCTCCGGCACTCGTGGACGTCCATACCGCCCGGCACCGACGTGAGTACAGATGTGACAGTAGGCATGGTGGGGTTGGTCAAGTCTGTGAGGGTGGTGGGTGTGCTGGAGGGACTCATGGAGGCGTTGGAGATCTCAGAGGCCGGGCCTGAGGGCGTCCCACCCTGCAGCGTGGAACCGTCGGATGCCTTGTCCACCCCGGTGCTCTCCTGCCGCAGCAGGTTCCTCCTGAACTTGGCCCGAGCGTTTTGGAACCAGACCTTCAGAAAAAAGAAGAAGAAAAAAAGAAGAAATCTTGAATCGGAGTCGATTCAAGATGGCACGGGGCCCGAAACAGGATTTCATTTAACTACCCTCAACCACCAAATATTTCCGTATTGTAGATCATACACAACCATTTTTACTGTACAACAGCTAAATATTAGCAGTACAATATTACATTAATTAATTTTATAACTGAATGTGTGCTGCTTGAGCCATTATATATTTATAGCAGCTGGAATAAACCTTCCACTGGGGTTTAATAAAATCTCAAGCATTACTAATATTTAACCACCACAATATTTTCCTTCAAAGGGAAGTCCCACTCATTTGATCAGCTACAGATTAAAATCTAAAATAATTCAACTTCCAGAAACATGACTATCAGGTTGATTGGTTTCCCTAAATTCTCCTTAGGTGTGTGTGTGTGAATGGTTGTTTGTCCTGTCTGTCTCTGTGTTGCCATGCAATGGACTGGTGACCTGTCCAGGGTGACCAGCAGTCCTCCTGATCCCAATGGGATAAGGGTGTAAGAAAATGGATGGATGGATGGATGGATGGATGGATGGATGGATGGATGGATGGATGGATGGATGGATGGATGGATGGATAATTCAACTTCATTAAACAGGATAGTTCTAGAATGAACAGAGATTCTTTATGACAGTTGTTTATTTGTTGTTGTTTTTTTTTTACATCAGATCTCCTTTAGAATTAGATAAATATAAAAACCACAGATTGATTGAAGCTGGTCTGGAATATTAACACTGTTATATTAATACTATATTTGGAAAAACAAACAAATGAGGATTTTTTTTTTAAGTATTAGCAGTTTGTTCTGTTACATATACAGAAAACATATAATTATACTTTGCCCTGGCCGATGTAGATTGAAAATCAAAATGTTTGTTTCTGAGAAGGCATCAGACACACACACATCAAAATATAATAAAACAATTTAAAAGAAAGATCAGTTAAATTACAATTTATCTGTTTTTACTTCTTTTTTTCCAGAAAGTGGAATTTATTTATACACACCCTCCTGGAGTATTTTCCATTGACTATTCAATGGAAAATACTCTTCTTGACATTCTTTTTGATATGTTAAAGTTTCTCAGTTTTGAGGACTGTTTTGCATTAACTAAGCACTTATTAAGACTCTTTGGGTTAGTTTTAAAAATGAGAAGAAATGAAAGTCCACTTCAAAGGTTGGAGAAGACCTTCAGCAGTCTTTCTGTGAGGTTCACGTCAGGGAATCATTGGCTTAGAGATAAAAACAGCTTAAAATGACCTGTTCAGAAACCAAAAAGAAGAAGAAAGTTCATTTGTTTATTGACAGCCGCCCTTTGGATTTAATACAGATTAAATGTGAAAAGTCCCAAGCTTGAGAAATGCAGAGCTTGCATTAGAACAAGTTTATAAATTTATGGAAAAACACCATAATTCACAAAATGCAGCAGGTCTATAATGTCCTATTTTCAATTCAACAAAAGGCTTTAAGTAAAGATCCACCAGTGAATCACTCAGAAATCTGAATCAGACACGTTTTCCTCAACTGTTTGAACTAAAAAAATAAAGCTGGCTGTAGATCTAAGGAAAAGTTTTTCAGAATCTGATTTGGCAGGTCAGGCCTAAAAACAATGGAAATCAGCATCGATCAGAAAAGTCTGGTTAGTACAATTGCAGGTTTCAAGTTTTATTCAAAAAGAAGAGCTTTTGTAAGATTTTAAAACATGACTAAGTTTTTCTCAATACAGAGAGCAAAGACCTCCTGGTTAGAACTGTGGCGTCACACTAAAAACGTCGTAGGTTCAAATCTCAGCTGGCATGTGTGAAGTCTCCATGCTCTTGGTGTGCAGGTGAAGCTTTTCTCTGATTTGTTTCTCCCCAAATTCTGCTTAGCTTGACTGGCCACTGTAAATCACCCTGGCGTTTGGCAGTGTGTGTGTCCGGGGTTAGGGTTAGCGGCCTGCGCAGAGTGTGTGCTGTCTTCTGCATCTTGACTGGCAGCACTGACCCCATCACTTCCTCCAGCCTCCTAACGCTCCACAGTGGACAGGATTAGGCAGGAAGTGAAAGGATGGGATTTAGAAATTGCTCCGGTGTGTATCACAACACACAACTTTGGCACAATGTCGTTCTGTGATTGCCTTTAGCTCACTCTTGTAGTTTTCTGACTTGCTGCTTTGCTGCCATCGGTACAGAAAGCTTTTTAAACTCTAAAGAAAACTGAAAGTGAGAGGGAACAGTGTAAACGTCGCAAAGCATTTTTCCTGAGAAAAGAACCTTCCATGTCTTGGGAGACAGATATCGAAACGGAAGAGGAAGCAGACAGATTTTACATAAACTAATAAACTGACGTCTGCAGTTCTGTTGTTCCTAACATACAGGACATTGTCTTAAAAAAAAATTCTTATGAAACCCAAATCAAAAGAATTACATGATTACAGACACCACACCAAACAAGCTGAACAGGTGAGAACATTTCATACGACTGATTCTATGCATCAGAATCATTTTTATATGCATTTATAAACCTCTGTATGCGTTATTATACTTTCAGGGGTTTTTCTTTGTTAATTCATTCAGAAAATAGAACTACAAGTAAAAGAATTCCGAGAAGATCTGTGGAGGAAGTTTCTGTTTCCTCTGTTTGGAGCCAGCAGTGAGCATAATATCTCTTTGTCTTTTTAAAGCCTATTTGCTGATGGTCTAACTGGAGTCCGGGATAAAAGCAAGCTTAAAACACAAAGCTGCGCTGCTCTTGTGCTATGTACTAGAGTTATAAAAAGCCTTTACGTTTCACGGCTAGTCTCAGGAAAAATACAGCCTCTTCTTTTATGTTTGCACATAAAAATCCAGAGCCCATGGCTTCCTTTATTCGCCAATCCTGTGAGGAAATTCTAATTGACCCGTCTACAGTGTGTGGGCATAAAAGCAGCTGTGATTTCAGTTTTTAGTCTCATGTTTGCTATGCCTTTTTCCTGAGCATCCCCAGGAACGACACTGGCCTCCAGCTCAGCACTGAAACCAGCCTCCACCAATTATTGTTTTTTTTACACCAATTATTTGTAGTAATATCATCTTAACAAAAAGTAATTGTAGTAAAAAGCAGTGTGTGTAAGTGAGTGAGAAAGAGTTGAGCGCTGAGCCGAGTGTTGGAGCGTGTTAGCGACAGAATCATGACAGAGCCATGGGAACCGAGTGGCAGGAGAGGCTCTTCAGCCGGAATAACAGGCAGGAAAACGCATCAAAGCAAAACGACTACAAGCTCTAATTAAGGCAGTAGGATGTATTCCTTTTCCTTTTCACGTTTTTCTTTTATTCACAACTCGTTTGTATTTCTTTCTTTCTTTCTCAGTTCCCCAGATAACATGTAGTACATGTCATAGTGGAAATCAAACACCCTCTTGTGTCGTCTTTCCATATATTGAAGAACATTTTCCTCCCTGTCCTTCAGTCACCATCAGAGCATTATATCACAATCAGAAATACAGAGACGGAGCCTTCAGTCTGTGTAAGTAGACACACAATTAGCTTTCATCTTCCTAATTAATAAAACTGTATATAAATCGTTTGTATTTCTATGATCATTCTTTCTTGCTCAGTGTTTACAGTTTGGTTTGTTTTTTCTGAAAAATTCAGAAATAACTGATTACCAGCAATCACTTAAAAATTTATTGATTTTCCTTTGAAATAAAGAAGAATTTGTAGTGAGTATGAAGGGATTCTCTTATAGCCCTATGTTTGTTTATTGTGACACTTTCTTAAATGTAGTTATAGTCTTTTAACCAAAGACTAATTCAGTTTTATAGTCACAAATCCTTAACAAATCCTTCAAGTGCCAGAGAAAAGTCTGACTGTCCCGTTTGTCCAGTTTATCAGTGTGACTAAAACCAGAACGAACTTCTTCTAAAGTTTTTTTGTTTTTATTTATTTACAAATAATTGAAAACATTGTACCATAGTTATCATTTTAGATGAGTTTTATTTAAACTTTCAGTCATGACTACAATATTTTGCTTCCAAAGCTTAACGCTGTGCCAGGTACCAGAGTCTTTTGGTTCCAGACAGTGTTGCCCTCCAAACATTCGACATACAACGGCTGTTTAACGTCTGACACTCATTTTTATTTAGCGCAGAAAAATGTTAAAATCTGAACTTTTTTTTTTCTTGGTCCCATCAGATAAAGTCGTTTTTTTGAGGTAAACCGCTCTTTGTCTTTCACCTCTTAACCAGATTCACGTTGTTTAGACGGAGGACGATGCTGTCTTTCTATGTCTATTCAAAGGAAATTCCTTCAGAGCAATGTTTCCTGTCATACGTGCGTATTTCTGTGAGAATTAGAGAGTCGCAACTTTGTAAAACAAACAAGAGTTTATAGAACGATGCTATATATTTGTGGGTCATATCTATGTGATGTTTCCTTCCCTGTTCAGTCACAGAACATGTGAACCAAGATGTGAGAGACTGTGAGGTTTACCTGTAAGACCCGCTTGGTGAGGCCCGTCTTCTGGGCAAGCTGCTTCAAGTCCTTGGCGTCCGGGTTGTGGTTAATGGCGAAGTAGGACTTCATGGTCCGCAGCTGGTGGTGCTTAAAGGACGTTCGCATCCGCTTGGTCTTCTGACTGGAACTGTACTGAGAGTCCCGGTCTATGGACTCGCCGTCATTCTCATTACAGCTCAGAGCTGTGGGGAACAAGGGTAAGAGGGCAGGTTGAGTCGGCTGAACAGCATCATCATTATCGCTTCTTTTCTTCTGTTGTTTATTAGCATTTGTATGCCAAATTTTGTCGGGTCCGAAATCACACATGAAACTGGTAATCAAATAATACAAGCCTCGGTGTGCATAAGCAACTATTTAGTGCATCAATGCTTCTAATAAAAGAACAGATTCCAAATTTGTAAGGTATATTCTGTGTATATGTATATCTACACACACACACACCCACACACACTTGCTCTGTCTCTCCCTTTCCTAGAACCAGTCACCATTACAGGCAAGATTGAGAGGA
>CAEGAE010067458.1:0-111281 GCA_903067095.1 Girardinus metallicus | reverse complement strand
TGTTCATGAGCAGAAGGGTATCTGTAATCTAAAAAGTACTGATACCCTTCTGTTCATGAGCAGAAGGGTATCTGTAATCTAAAAAGTACTGATTTCTTTTCTAGATATTGGCTTAATAATCAATAATTGTTTACCAGAAGGAACATCTTTTATATGACACTATCTGTATATAAGCTGTATCACATGACTGTTAGCATTCTCTGCTGTTTTTAGTGTAAGGAAACGAGCCCTCTGTGAGCAGGAAGTTTTCTCTTGAAGCGTTTATGTTCATATAAAAAGACATAAAGTTTCTCTGCAACTTTTCTCTAAACGTTGTCGATGTTGGCATTTAACTGAGTGACAGTGAAAATATTAGAATAAGGGCACAGTGATTGATTTACGACTGGATTTTTTTTTTAGTCAAGCTTTAGCAAGTGATACAATCTAACATGAAAATAAAACATTATGAAACAATATGAAACCTTAGAGAGTTTTTGCTTTTTCCTTTATTTTTATTAATTGAAATTGAATAAAATGCCGACAAACATGGGATCTTTGAAGTTCTTTTACTGTTTAGCTACGCAAACTATTATTTGGAACATGTAAATAATATGTTCATATGTAGACTCATGTACACAATGAAAGCAAATGAAACAAAATACATAAAATTACAGTTCTCCTTCATTGATTTAATTTGAACACCTGAAAAGAAATGTTGCTCATATTACTCTTAAAAAAAAAACCCCTCATGTTATTCCACCTCTTTAGTACTTTAAATATAAAAATATGATGAAGGCATAGTAGGTTCTTTGATTTTTGATTGTAACAGTATGTGCTGTTTGGGTAATGGAAGCTATTTAAACTAAAAAGATGAATGCATCAAACTTTCCTTCAGCTTTAATTTTGTATCCAGTGAAAAAGCCTCTTTTTCACATAAATAACAGAACACAAAATGTTATTTCATTTCCCTTCTTACTTTGCTCTAGAAGCCTGAGGAGACTGACCCGCTGATCCCCCATCCGAACCCTGTGAGCAAACCTCCAAATGGGACAGAGTGGCCCACCCCCGGGGTCCCCTCTCCACCGACTGATGGACAAGCCCTCCTTACATCCATCTTGACAAAGACTGCGCAGTAAGTAACATCTTTGTTCAATGCCAAAAAAGTCTCATTATGATTTGTACTTCCTGACAGAGTGAAACCCAATTTATTTCTGTTGGGGGGGAAAAAAAGATAATTTTCCTATTTCTTTTAGGAACATAATTGACGTCTCAGCAGCCGACTCTGTTGTAATGGAGCAACATGAAATCATGGACAAAGCTAGGCAGTACAGGTATGTTGAAAGTTTTGTTTAGAGACAAAAAAAATCACTTCTTCATAATATAGTAAGATAAGATCCCTCATTGTACCTGTGCTATAGTACCACTATGTAACGTTTTTTACCAGGATATTGTGTGGCACTATTAACAGTAGTAGTTTTTTTTTTTTTTTTTTTTTTTTTTTTAGGTAACTATATGGCTGTCTGCATGCCAGAGAAATCACAGGCCCACAAAGAAATACTGCTCTAAACAAAACAAACCCTATTTTTTTAAAAGAGCCTTCTTCAGGATACCAAATACATAAAGAAGTGTAATTTTTTAAAATCACTAAGCTGCCCAGAGTGACGGCATTTAACCATATTTTCTAGTTTATTGATTGTCTTATGGAAGAATGTAGAAAGTAGTAAAAATAACAACCTCAACAGTACATCATTGTCCAACCCTACTTGTAAGAGCTTTACAATTACAAGATCAATTATGATCTTATAATTAAAAAAAAAATTACAACAGTGCTATGGAGGAATTCACAAAAATAATAGAGGTATCTGTATTTCAGTATTTTTTTAACTATTATTATTATTTTTTTTTTTTACCTTTGTTCGGTATATAATTGTGTGCATTTTTAAGTGTGCAAGGATGAATGTGGCTGTAGTGTAAAGCGCTATGAGTCAGTATGACTGGAAAAGAAACTATATAAGCTCAGACCATTTAATGTTTATTCCATTATTTACAAGATAAATCCGTTTTGTCTATACGTTATCCATCTGTGGACCAATTTCTCTATCCATTTGTTCATTATCCCTTTCTTCCATTTGTCTGTCTCTGCTTTTGGCAAATTTAATACTTTGAAGACAGACCAATGTAGAAATATCTGCCATAATTTGATTAAATGAGGCCAAAAAAAAGGAGAACTGAGAAATATGAGTCAGAAAAAATAAAGTAATTTTGACACGCAAAAGTTGAACCCTGAGAAAATGTAAGAACTAAAAATGAAAATCCTATGCAGTGTCATCTTGTTGTGGTTGGATGGTTTAGACTAACGTACAGGTGTAGATAAAACTGTAGGTTCTTAAAACACAGACTTCCTTTCATAGATAAGGGATGATGTGTTCCAGACTAAATGTGTCTTTATTTTTAAACCCAGTAGGAATTACAAGCTTTTTTCCCCTCTTTCAGTACAAAACTGGCTATGTTGAGCTCCAGCTTGCCTCAGAAGAAAGCCCTCACTCTTCCCTCCCTAACTAGCCAGCCCCACCAAGTGCTTGCAAGTGACCTGGTGCCATACTCAGATGTTCAGCAGGTATGCTGTGTTGTTTTAAAAGAGCTCACAGAGCCATTTTTCTTATTTTGCACCCAGTATACAATCTCCCTTTTCTTGTTTCTTTGCAGGTATCCAAGATAGCAGCTTACGCTTACAGTGCAATCTCTCAAATCAAAGTGGATGCTAAAGAGGAACTGGTCGTCCAGTTTGCCATTCCTTGACTGTCAAATGCATATTGTCTCTCCCGCCCCACTCGCTCTGTGCCACTCCTGCTTCATCGTACTCCAGCCCACCTTTTTTTATTTTATTAAAGCATTTTGGTCGTCCTGCTTCGTAGCTCTGCCACGAACTTTTGTGAAGACAGGAAGTGAATCACCTCCCACCTGAAAAAAACAACTGTCTTTTAGTAAAATTCTCGAGCGTTATTGGCAGATGGGCCGTGGAGGTGGGTTTCGAATTCTTGACCGATGTGTATGATGATCCACTGCAGCGAGGCCTCCTCTGTGTGCAACACACGCATTAGGCTTTGTCCAAAAGATGTGAGATAAATCAATATTCATAATATTTTAGGTTTTCAGGGTCTTTTCAGTGTCTTTAGACTTTATATTTAGATGGGCACACTGTAGTCACACCATGTTATCAAATGAGACAGCTGCAGGATGTTTGGCTCATGGTTCACACCCTGGCTATGATCAATAAGTCATATTGTGTGAGGCATTTTACATTTTTACAGTGCAGTGGATGTGATTGACAGTCGTAGTTTTTTACTTGCAAAGAGTGTGGGACATGGCTTCATATTTGTACATCATATAAGTTTAAAGCTAAAGTATTTTTCAGTTAGTTTTCTCTAAAAAGTAAAAAAGACAAAGTCAATTCCAGCTTGAAAAGAGTAATTGGCATCTTTCTCCCCTGAGAAATTAAGCTGTTGTTTCACCCTGCATTGAACAGCAGGCCTAATGAATAAATACAGCTCATCTGGTGTCATTCTCAATCAAGAATGACACATGACGGTTTAATCTGTCTTTCACCATATCATGATTAACCTGTTCATTTGTGGAGGATAAGGATTCAAACACAAGCAGAGGTGTGGGCTGGTTGGACCTCCTGAAATGTTTGAGCTTAACGGACGAGTTTACAGACGGAGATGTTCAAGAATCCTGCCTACCTGATGACTTGGGCACGAACTTAACATTTTAAATGACAGGGTTAGAAAATCAAGGGTGAAGCGAGTGGCCTGTGGAGGATGCAAAGACTCACTGTATGATCGATACCTTTGTACAGAATTTTCCGATCGACTACATCTGTAGCTGGTGGATCGTATGAAGGTCCTGTGGGATGACAGTTTTTTATGAAACACAAATGCTTTTCAGGTCTGTGATTGTTAGCTTTTCACTTAAAGCCTTTTTTTTTTTTTTTCTCCCCAGATTGAGGTTTTCATATTAATCAGAAACTAACTTGTTGCAGCATGGAAGAGTGTTAATCTATATACCCGAGCAGATTAAATAACCTCAGATCTTTTGCCGATTATTTATGTGTTTTTGTTTCTAACTGTACATGTGCTCTTTAAGGGAGGGCGCAACATGAGATGATCTCAAGTCGCTAAAGGGAGCCTGCAAGACTATTTATACCACACAACTGATTAGAGCTTTTGTTATGCAATGGATTGTTGGCATTTTTTTTTTCTGTTACTTACATGTGTAATACATGGAAGACTGTATGTTTGTACTATCCTAGGCTAGTACCAAAAAGTTAAAAAGATTTTTTTTTTGGTTTATCAGTTCATTAAAATGTTTCAAGAAAACAATTGTGTCTTATTGTAGTGACCACATGCTGACTTCTGAGAAGTAGTTTATTTAGTGATGTTACAGAGTTTTAACAGATGATTTACATCAAGAATCAAACATTTCTACAGGTACAAATTCATATGTTAACATAACATTGAAATGTTACTTTATTTCAGTCATTCAAAAAGTGATTATGGTATTGTATACATATATTGATATATTTCTAGGATTTAGAATTTGATGATTATGGCCTAAGGCTAATAAAAACCCCAAGTTCTGTTTCCTAAGACAATTCCTCATGGATTGTTTGTGAGTTTATATCAGGAGAATTTGCTTGTCAGTCAAGCAAATTGGTCCACAAAAATTTACTTCTTTTTTTTTTTATTTGTCCATGTAAGATATTTCTGACTTCTCTGGGGCAGAAGGGGTTTAAAACCAGAAATACAAAAGTTATAGTCCACGTTCTGGAATGTTCTGTACCAGAACATGGACAGTAAATGACAGTCCGTACTTAGCTATTTTTGTTTCAATGTCCCTTTGGAGAGGCTCGATAAATCCCTGCTGAACAACTGTCAAGTAGGCAGCCTTTCCAATAATTTTGTCAGACATAATATTTATTTGTCTTGCATGATCTCTTAATTATGTGAGGAACTGAATGTTGGGGTTTCATTACTAATAATCCATAATCTTTTTTTTTATAATAAACACTTAAAAATATTACACCATGTAAGTAATAAATCCATTAAATATTTCAGGTTTACATTAGGATTGTTGACATAGCATAACTATTCAATATTATTCAACGTACAGGTGAGATGCACCTGTAAGTTCAGAGATGTTTGATTGATCACCTTGAGTCTTTGTTGCTTGAACTTAAACTTCATAATTGGCTAAACTCATATTCCATGCCATGATTAGACTTGAAAAATTGCAAGTTAATACTGGCTAAAATGTGAAACGAGAAGGTTTCACTGATGTTCTCAAACAAAAAACTAAATTTTTATTTTTCTATTTCCAGCACAGAAACTTGAAATTGTGACATTAAATTGCAAAAAATATTTACAATACTAACTTCAGTTCAAATACTGGTGGCAAATGTGCATATTTAAAAATCTGTTTTCTAGCAGTGAAGCTTTTGAGTTGAGTTATGATTTCCACACACCAGCATTCAGTGAAGGCTCTTCTTGCTGCTTCTGCAGCGGGAGTTGCTTTGATGCCACAGCTTTACCAGGACTCGCTCCTGCTGTGTCACAGCACTGAAGTCCATCGTTTTTAACTGTGGCAAGGCAGAAATCACACGATTCCTGCACACAAAAAACTACACACTGAGTATTGCACTTATTTTTACTTGTTAAGAGTTTCTGGCTGTGCCAGGTCTGAAAGTGGTAAAGCTAATCTTACAAGTGTTGCATTTTGTGTTGCAAATCAAATGTAAAAAAAACTGCACTGTTTAAGAAGTGGTCACTGTTTTAACCAGCAGACATAAAAAAAAGACATCATAGTTTATTAACCATGTATTGTGTGTGTGTGTGTGTGTGTGTGTGTGGGGGTGTGTGTGTGTGTGTGTTTAAGTGCTGTTGCTGTGCAGACCAGGATAGGAATTTGACCCGTGTTCAAGCACCTGTTGCAATGTCGTCCACATTTGTGCCTGCACAGCATTCAGGTCAAGAGTAATCCCTCTCTTCTGCTCTCTCTGTATTTGTGAACCAAAAGCATGTAGCTAATCTCTGTACATATGTATATTGTATACATAGCAGCAAATGGCAACAGTAGATGACTGCATTTCTGAAGCCATATAAAAAAAATGTTACAAGTAAATGACCTCCCTGTAACACATCTCAACTCGGTAAGATGTGTGTGTTAGAGAAATGTCTCTACCTGTAAGTCTTGTTTGTCTCTATCGGGTTTCCGTGTAGAGTGACGGAGTAAAGATGGGGGAGCACACCCAACCTGTCCACCTCTGACAGAGTAGAAATGTTGTTTCCATGAAGATATAACACACGGAGTCCATGCAACTCGCACAAAACCTGCAAAATATTTGTGCGCAAGCTTTATTAATGTGGCAGCCTATGAATCACAAAGCAGTGAGTGGAATTTTATGACATGCCAACATAAAGTAGCTCATAACTATAAAGTGGAAGGAACATAATACATGATTTTTCCAAGCTTTTACAAAAAAAAATCATGAGGTGTACATTTACATTCAGCCTCCCTGAATCAACACTTTGAAGAACATTTTTGTACAGCAATTAGAGCTCCGGGTCTTTTTGAGTCCATATGTTGTTATCAGAATAAGGATGAGAGTTACATTTTTGGACGTTTTTTATTATTATTATTATTTTTTTAAACTGCTTCAGCCTCATCAGCTGCTGGAGAGAATATGAACAGACATTTTCAAGTATTGCATCAGATTGTTAATTGCGATTAGGCTTGGACTTTGACAGAGCCATTCCAATACGGTACATGAATATGCAACTGTGCATTGATAAGTCACTCCATTGCAGCTCTGGCTGCCTATTTATGATCATCACCTGCTGGAAGATGAGCCTCTTCACCAGCAAGTCTTTGCAATCTCCATTAACTTTGTTAATGGAGATTGCAAAGTCTCCATTTTGCAATCTCACATTAACACATTAACACATTAACTCATTAACACTCATCAGCTTCCCTTTTCCTACTCACTAGGGATGATACTGACACAACTATGTTTCACTGTGAGGATTGGGTGTACAGTGCTAATTTTCCATAGATGATAGCATTAAGGTTTAGCTTGTCTTATCTAAGCACCTCCTTCCACATGTGTGCTTGCCTTTGTCCTCTACATAGCTGTGAACTGACAATATGACTTCTTATGGTTCTCTTTCAACAACTGCTTCTCTCGCCTCCCTCTTCCATAAAGGGCCAGATTTGGAAGGACTTATTGATTGAATAGTGCTCAGTGAAAAGATGAAAGGTTGGGATAGTATTTTATGGCCAAAGCCGGTTTAACCTACAACTTTGTCCCTGACCTTTTGCTATGTTTCTTTATCTTCATTCTTAAAACAATTGATTGCATAAGATTTCATTTAGGTTTATCGGAGTAGCGAGGGACGAATTTGCATGTATGCCATCAAAATTGATCTGAATTTTTTTGAAAATCGTTTTGAAAACCTTGTATTAATTGAATTCTCATTCACAATTATAATGCATCACTTTGTGCTGGTTTCTCATGTAAAGTCACAATAATTCCAGAGAACTAGTTAAATTTGCGGATGTAAAAAAGATAAAGGTGTATGAATATTTTTGCAAGGCATTGTAGCTGCACTGGAAATGGTCAAATGAAACTTACCTTATCTATATGTGAGAGTTTGTTGAAGGAAAGGTCCAGCCAGGCGAGACTTGAGGGTTCAGCCAGGAAGTGGCTCACTGTCTGATGGAGGTCACACAGGTCAATGATGCTGTTGTTACTGAGACGGAGGGAGCAGCTAAGATATTTACTTTCTGAATTTTTTTTTAAAGGTCGAAGACTGCTGCTGGGAGTCTCTGTCCAAGCGTCTAAAATACAAGAAAGGTAGAGAATTTGAAATACTAGCTATTTATTTGTATTACATTGACATACTATTTAGGTTATTAAAGCTTTTGTCATGCAAATATTATTTTGCTACAAAAAACAGTAGAAATCAAAACAGACATGTTCATTTTTTGTTATTGACTGCATCACTTGCGTGGGCAACCGTACTACCTAACCTATGTAATGCAACTGAAGGTCATAACCTCGTTCACCTTCCATCCTCTTCTGCCCTTTTGCAGACACACTCACACCCATTTGCTGCAGTCTAAGGACTGATTGAGACTTATCACTGAGGGTACCACTCCAATTATGTTATGATCTAGAAACATGATGGCAAATAAAAAAAAATCTTAAGTCTTACTAGTCTAAGGAACTGAAGAGGTTGATTGTATAGTAAAAAGGGTCTGAATATTTTTTAAAAAAATAAAGATTCCAATTATTTTCACTTAAGAACACATATATGGTTCATTGTCCACTCATTTTTAAAAAATATAACTCAGTCAAATGGCATTGAAGCCCTATAAGACTTGCTGTTCATTTTCTATTTTTAATTAAGATAAACAGAAATGACACTCAGTAATCAAGCTGATCATCAGAAAGTACGAACATTTTAGAGAAACCATAATGAAGATCAGAACCTGTCAATCTGCTGAGACTTCTGAAAGATAAATCCACCGGAGCGCCACACACAATCTTATCCATGAACACTTTCAACAACCTGCAGAACTAAGAGACATAAGCCTAGATCATTTTTGTGAGATATTTAGCGTAGGTGTCTTTATATTTTTGATAATTAGTTAATCAGTTATATAAATCCTAAACTAACCAATAATGTAAAGTTACCCTACAATAGATGTTCAAATTGACGTTTCGGTGGGGCTCTTCTTTGCTGAAGCAGTCTTTACACACAACAATCTGATTCCAAGGCAACCAACACATGCATTCTGGGATTTGTAGTAAAGATAACTAGAGAACTAGTAAATAAGTCATTCCCGTCATAAAATGAATGCTGACTTTACAGGTTGAAATTATATTTTGCCCTATTAAGAAAAATGTGCTTGTGCAACCTGATAAACTAATAAACTTTTTATTAGTTTATAAAATTTTACTTTCCAGGCGCCAAGTTTTTTTTTGACCACATAAAAAAGTCAGATTAAAACAAAATTTAATCGGCGTGTCAAATATAAATTTTTGTGCGTGTTCCTCTCTTGTTTACTTTTTTTTTGTATGATTAAGCCATTGACAAATATCAGATAAAACACCTCCTTTTTAAATATGTCCATGACGTCGCCATGTTGTGGGTGGAATTTTTGAGAAAATGCCAATTTATATTTTTTATATTACAAAAATAGCGCTGATAATATTACCGTCAAAAATTGTATGGGGTAATAACCAGTTAGTTGTAATACTAATACTACTACCACTGCGACGCGAAAATTATATTAAGAATGTTCACATCCACCCATACGTTTTGATGTAAAAAAAAATAACCGAAATATATACAATGTAAAACTAGTTCTATTTTTACAACTGACACTAACTTTATTTGGTTTGTTTTGTGTGAAACTTTTCCAAACATGCGGTAATGGGTTGCCACTTCCAACATGGCGCTCCTCCCTCCTCCCTCAAAAAGGCGGAGAAACGTCACAATCTTTACGTACCTACATTTTCCGGCTTTTAATCCAATAGCCTTCATCTGTTTTGACATGCGTCAATATGAGTACACCGATTGGTTGGTTCAATCTTCTAAAGGCAGTTTGAATTTTTGTTGCGTTTCACCTGGTGAAACTCGTAGCTGTTGCTGTTTGTGTTAGAAGTTGATGTAGCATAAGAAGATACTGTCTAATAGGGAAGACTTGGCAATTTAGGTGAGTACCTGCTTGAAGGGAACATTTTATCTTGGCTAAGTTTTCGTGGAACGTTAATTAAGAAACGTTACTGTATTTATCGCTTAGTTTAAAAAATGACGATAGCATTGTTGCAATTTAAAAACTAAGAAATACTGCAGAAAAATGTGGTGTTGTTAAATCCGATAAGTGCACAAGCACTCATATGGACTGAAAGGTTTTCACACTTGTTTGCTCAAATTCTTAGTAGCAAGCTGTCATTTTTTTCCCCTCATAGTTTAAAATCCCTTTGAGATAAAGGGTCAACCAAGATGACAAACTTGGGTGCTAAGGCTCTTCTCAGCTGGGTATGTTTAAGCTATTATTGGTTATCCATATGATAATAGAATACTATTTTTTTAAATTTACTAATTTTATTTCAAATTATTGTTGTACAGGTCAATAGTATCACTGCATTGAACAGCGAGATACAGATCGATGATTTACAGGATGGGGCGGTCCTGGTGAAACTGATTCATGTGCTGTAAGTTGGAGCGTTTAAATTCTGGGTTTGTTTGTATAAACAAGGAGCTTTCCCATGTCTTTTTAGACCTTACCCTGTTATTGGCGTAAAAGCTGTCTCTCACTGAATCCTTTTTCACCCATTCTCCTTCATTCGTTGTCCTAAAAGCTTCGCTTTTCTAACAAGATTTCCCCACACGGTCTAAGTTGAAGTGTTGAATTACTGATAATTTTCCAGTGCTGAAATATTAATTTAATTAACCTTAAGTGTTTGGATAATGTTTTCACAGTTCTTAAAAACTAAGGTATTTTCTGTCTATGAACAAAGATCTGTGTTTGAAATAGTCATGAATATAGCCATTTTCTACATGTTTTTACTGCTACATCCACTGTGATATCAGGCTTACGGTGTATGCAATATTGTATTATTGATTACTGTTTTTCCAACAACTACATATGCAAGTAAGTATTTCATTTATAACCACAAACATAGTATGTCTAAAAATTAAACAGTGTACTTTAGTATCGTTAAAAATTTAGAAATTCCTAACAAGCAAAATAAGGTGAAAAGTAACATATTATTTCTTAATTTAAAATATATTGTCAAGAACAAAACATAATATGCAAAAATCACTGCAATCCCTAGTGTATTGTATTTTGATTCCCAGTGTAAAATATATTTACAAGGTACATTAAATTTCCATAAATGTAAATGTACTTACCGTCTTACAAAGCGTGCTAGCATAACCAATCTGGTTTATTTGAACAACTGTTTTCCTTTTTACTTTAATTGTAATGACATTATAGCAGCTTATTTTTAATAGTATTCCTTTTGGTTTTTCTTTTGATGTATAGATGATACTGTGTGTTTCTTGTGCAGGACCGATATGTGTTAACAGTACACACATGGAAACTATAAGTCAAATGTAAAAATTGGAGAGAACTCATGAAGTATCAGCTTCTTATAAAAAGGGATTCAAGCTTTGTGTTGCATCCTTGAGAATTGATTTTATCATTTTGTGTTGTAACAGGAAAAAGAGGGAAATCCTCTGTTTCAGTGATTCTTTTGAGGATCGGGTTCGTTTCATTACAGAGTTCCTGGAAGGTAAGCTTTATTTATTACTTTAAAATATGCATAAAATGTTTAACATGTTGCCTATTCCAACTTGCGAGAATCAAGTGATTACGTCGCCAACACTCGGCAAGCAGTCAAGACCGTCAGAGTCCTGCTAGTTGAAACCACCCTCTGAGGGTTCAGTGGGCCCGGATGTTAGTAATTCTAGTAATTCTAACTGGGAATTACTCTTATTTCCCAGTTAAAATTGAGCAGGATGTCTATACAGTTGGGTACTATGAACTTATAACTGAAATGTGTTTAATTGTGTTATGAAATTACCATTGACAAGCTACGACTATCATGTCTGTAAAGCAGCTGACGGCACACTACTATAGAAAGTAGCCTAACTTGGGAAGTAATTTTCTCTCTTTTTTTTCCATCAGGAGAGTGCAAATTTAACCCAACTAAAGGCACCCCTATATCATGGAACAGCATAAGAGACGGAAAGAACCTAACAGTGGAAATTTCAAAGGTTCAAAACAAAGGAAATCAAATGTGGTGAAATGAATGATACAAGCATAAATTGAAACCCATTCTGATTAGATTTTACTTTGTTCTCAGGTGCTTTTGTTGCTGTTTTATCATGACATGATGAATGATCGCCACACTCTTAGTGAACTGGATTGTGATGCAGAGGTAAGCAGAAGTATGTTATAGTATATGATAAAAAAATTAGTATTTTGTTCACACTGTGGTGCTTCTAATATGACATGTAATTGGAATTGAATGTCCATTTGTGTATACTTCTCTCTGTTAGCGTGAGCTTGCCAACATGACCGACTGTTATGTGAGTGAGAAAGAAGGTTGTGTTTATCTGAACAAAACACTGGACACATACTTGACAAGGAGATGTAAGTCTAAACCTTTAACCCATAAATACCAATGTGTGTGAGCTACTGGCTTGGACTGACATAAAAACTGCAAACCTGTTCAGATCTGCCTGTATCTCGACAAATCTTTCACAATTCATCATCCAACTCCACTTCCACCTCCAATGTGTCCACCACCTCCTCGGTGTCAGACGATGAGTCTCCAGTCTTTCTGCGTACACAGAAGGTCACCTTTGTTGATCTAGAAACTGTGGCTTCCTCCTCTGTCAGGTATTGATGGAAATTTCAGTTAAATCCAGCTTGGGTTTGTTTAGTTGGACCTTCTATTTTATTCTAACTCAAATTAAGCCTGTTTGCATTTAGATGTACAAATCTCGTTCTTCAACTTTTATTTCTGCAGCAAATCTCCTCTGGCTGAGGTCATGAATACACCCAAGTTTCAGATGAGAAAAATGCGAAGACAGATGATCAAAGAGAGAGAATACAGAGATGATTTGGAGAAGCAGCTAGCCAGTACAGTTACACTAATTACCCAGAAAGGTAGGACAAATAACTCATTATGCAAGGTTTATTTCTCTTTTCTTGTCGTCATTTCTACTTTTGCTCCATATTTTTCCCTATTTTTTTTTTTTTTAGAATCTCATATCA
Organism: Girardinus metallicus; assembly: GCA_903067095.1. Lineage (NCBI taxonomy): Eukaryota > Metazoa > Chordata > Actinopteri > Cyprinodontiformes > Poeciliidae > Girardinus > Girardinus metallicus. The sequence goes on along the minus strand of CAEGAE010067458.1, from coordinate 98,447 downwards.
ACCAGTTGCAGTACCGCCTAGATAAGGTGAAAAAGGAACAAAGAAATCAGGAGCAGAACATCACGGAACAAATCACTGAGCTTGAGGCCAAAAACAACTCGTAAGTGTGCAAATATGATTTAAATAAATGTCTAAACCTATCTAATGCAATTCAATACAATTTGAAATAAGAGGTGAGAGAAGTTTATTTTGATAGATAAATGTATATAAAGGTAAAGAAAAAAAAAACAACAAATTTGTGATTCATTTTCTTAGGTTGCAATTGCGCCTTAACGAACTGCTAAAGGAAAACAAAGATTTGAAGAGTACCTCTATTCATATGGAGCGGAAGGTGGATGAACTTACAGGAGAAAATGGTGATCTCTCCTTCCAGGTAATTATGAGTAAACTCTACTTTCCGTTAAATTCATTAGCACTTAACAGGCTCTGTGTGTATGCCAGTGTAATGCCATTGCTTTTATTGTAAAAAGGGTTAGACACCGCCATGTAGCACATATAGATTTAGTCTGTTTTATCCCTTAAAACGAGAACATTAAATATTTATTGCAGGCCTAATTCTAAAAGATGTTTGAATTATTGTCAGATGAGAGCTTTATGCTCCAAGTTGGCCGTCTTTGAAGCAGAAAACGGCCAGCTGACACAAGCTCAAGCATCTGCTGAGGAGGAGTGGAGAAACAAAACAAGCCATTTGCAATCAGAACTCAACCAAGCAACCACACAAAAGGTGGGTTATAGTGTCACGATAAAACTGTGCAGCACCATTTCTATTTTCCTGTTACTATTTTTAGTTCTTGTTCCTTATTCTTCAGGAACTCTTGTATGACCAAGTTCAGATCCTCCAAGGAAAAATCTCCTGTTTAGAGGAAGAACTAAACAAAGCCGCCAAAGAGGAAGTTGGGGAAAATATGGGTCCTGTAATGGAGGTAAGCAAGGTCCTGTGGAAAGGTTTAGTTTTATTTTAGTATTTTCCAAGTCTAGATTAAGATTGGAAGAATAAAATAAGAATATGGAAATATATTTGTATTCCAGACTTTATTCCCTCTCCAATTGTCTAACTTTAATTCTGTGCATCCTTTCTTCTTTGTGTCTATCCTTTCTTCCGTGCTTTCTCTTTTGAGCCCTTTCCTTGCTTTCTGTCTCTTTTCTGCAGTTAACCTATTTGTAAACTATTCTCTGTAGAAATGTCTGCCATAAATTTGTAGAGAACTTTTGGATATTTTATTTTAAGATGATGGTAAAAGAAAAGGCATAATTCTGTGAAGTGGAGTCTGAAAAAAGTTGGAGTGCTTTTGCTTTTTTTTCTGGGAAAGTGCAGGGACCACGTGAGGGTAATACTTTACAGTTTATAACCCTTAACCTTGTTGCTAGGCTATGGAAATAAACTTTTATCCCATGATAGAAATGTTCATTAGGTGTCCCCTCTTCTTATATCACCAGAGAGAAATGTTGGAGTCTGAAATTATCAGTCTGAAGAACGAGCTTGAGGGCACACTTTGCTCTCTAAGAAAGGCAGAAGAACAGATTCATACCATAACTCACAAGTTGGCTGAATGTGAGGAAGAAATAACTCAGTGTAAAGAGCTGCTTAAACAACAAAAGGCACAAACTGAACAAATGATTCAAGCCAAGGATGAAATTGTGGACAAGCTGAGAAAAGATCTGGATGAACAGAGAACGGTTCTTGAACAAGAAATCAGTGATCTGAAACTTCAACTTGAGCATGTTGAGCGCCAGAAAACTGAGCAGATGACCAAACTGCAACAACATATTGCAGCTTGTGAACAGGAAATAACAACACTAAAAGACCTAAAGAAAGAGCACGAAGGTCTTCTACATCAGACTGATGTAAAGATGAAGGATCTGGAGATGAAGCTGGTGGCTGCTACCACTCTGTTAGCCGATAGGGATCAACAAATTTCCAACCTCAAAGAAGAAGTCAACTTGTTTGCAGAAGAAAGTAAAATAAGCAAAGATGAAATTCAGTCCAAACAAGACACACTTGATAAATTACTAGAGGAAAAGTCACATGAAGAAGAAATTCTTCACAATAAAATCCAAACCTTAACAGTTTGTATGGAAGGCCTTAGTTCATCCCTAAAACAGGCTCAGGAGGAAATCCAGCTCAAGCAGGATCTGCTGGCTAAAACCCAGCAAGAGAATGCTGAAGAAAAAAAAATACTTCAGCAACAAATTTTCAGCAGTCAGGAGGAGGTGCAGAGGCTAAAAGGAGAGATTTGGCAAAAAAATGAAGAACTGGTCTCTCTCAAGAATGCTAGCACTGAACATTCTCTGTCTCTTCAGCAAGAGATCGACAGTCTAAAAGTTCAAATAGAAAGTCTTCATGATGCTTTAAGAGAATCTGAGGAACAAGTTCGGACTCGGCAGGGCTTGCTTACAAAACTGCAAGAAGAAAAGTCTCGCCAAACAAAGCTTCTGCAGCAGCAACTATCTGCTTCTGAAGAGGAGGTAAAAAACCTAAATAAGTCAATTCAAGCTAAGGAAGATCAGATGCGGCTGATGGAAATCGAAAGTTTGGAACAGACTAACGGTTTACATCAAGAGATAAATGATTTGAAGTCTCAGGTTGAATGTCTTGATTCCTCACTGAAAGCAGCTGAAGACAACTTGCAAAGCAAAGAAAATCAGTTTGCAGAAGAGCAACAGCAGAATACTCAACAAATAGAGACCCTTCAAATGCAGATGAATGCATCTCAAGGTGAGATAAAAAAGTTAAAAGCAGAGATTGAGGCTAAAGAGGAGCAGATGATTCAGCTAAAGACAGAGGCGTCTACAAAATCAGAGTCACTGCAGCAGGAGATTGAAGCTTTAAATGAGCAGTTGAAAAGCATCTCCAGTTCTTTACAGATTGCTGAAAACCAAATTAAAGTCAAGGAAGATCTCTTAGCCAAACAAGAACAGGAAAATTCTTTGCAGATTGAAGAATTAAGAATAAGCAAGACTGTTCTTGCAGATGATTTGAATCAGCTGATTCAAGATATTAAATCAAAAGAGGATGAAGTCCAAACATTAAAGGCTGATCACTGCAAGGAGTCAGAGGCCCTAAACAGTGAGATGCAAACTCTAAAGCATCAGATAGAATGTTTGAATGAATCTCTCCAGTCTGCAACAGACCAAGTCTTGGCTAAAGAAAACCTGCTAGCTCAGAAGGACACTGAAATTTCCCAGCAGAAGGATTCACTTCAAAACTTGAGGGCTGCTTCTGAAGGAGAAACATCAAGGCTGAGGGAGGAGATCCAGGATAAAGAGAAGGAGATATGTTTCTTAAAACATCAAAGTTCAGAGCAAACTGAGTCATTTCATAATGAGATAAATGATTTAAAGTCCCAAGTTGAATGTCTTACGTTATCATTGAGAACAGCTGAGGAGAACTTGCAGTCAAAAGAGAATCAGTTTTCAGAGCAACAACAACAGAGCATTCAGCAAATGGAAACTCTGCAGACGCAGATGAATGCGTCTCAAGATGAGGTAAAAAAACTAAAAGCAGAAATTAATGCTAAGGAGGAGCAGATGATTCAGCTGAAGACTGAAGCATCAAATAAATCAAAGTCCCTGGAGCAGGAGATTGATGCTCTAAATGAACACATAAAAAGCATCTCTACTACTCTGGAGACTGCTGAAAATCAAGTTAAAGCGAGGGAAGATCTCTTAGCAAAGCAAAAGCAGAAAAGTTCTGTGCAGATCGAAGAATTAAGAAAACACCAAACAGTTCTTGAAGATGAGGTGAATCAACTGAAGCAAGACATTCAAACCAAAGAGGATGAAGTCGAAATGCTAAAAGGTGATCACTGCAAGGAGTCAGGTGTCTTAAACAATGAGATCCAAACTCTGCAGGATCAAGTCCAATGTTTGAATGAATCCCTCAAGTCTACAGCAGACCAACTGCTGGCTAAAGGGAAGTTGCTGGTTCAGAAGGAAATGGAAATTTCTCAGCAGAAGGATTCACATCAGAAGATCATGGCTAATTCTGAAGAGGAGAAGCAAAGACTTCAGGAAGTGATACAGGCCACAGAGGAACAGATGAGACTCTTGAAAAGTCATAATGCTGAGCAGACAGATGGTTTACATCAGGAGATAAATGATTTGAAGTCTCAGGTTGAGTGTCTTAGTTCTTCATTGAGGGCAGCTGAAGAGAATATGCAGTCGAAGGAAAATGAGTTTGCCGAACAGCAACAACAGAGCACTCAGCAAATTGAAGCCCTTCAAATGCAGATGAATGCATCTCAAGATGAGCTAAAGAAGATGAAAGTAGAGGTTGATGCTAAAGAGGAGCAGATGATTCAGCTAAAGACAGAGGCGTCTACAAAATCAGAGTCACTGCAGCAGGAGATTGAAGCTTTAAGTGAGCAGATAAAAAACATCTCTACTTCTCTGGAGATTACTGAAAACAAAATTAAAGCCAAGGAAGATCTCTTAGCCAAACAAGAACAGGAAAGTTCTTTGCAGATTGAAGAATTGAGAAACCACAGAACAGTTCTTGAGCACGAGGTGAATCAACTGAAGCAAGATATTAAATCAAAAGAGGATGAAGTCCAAATATTGAAGGCTGATCACTGCAAGGAGTCGAAGGACTTAAACAGCAAGATGCAAACTCTAAAGAATCAGATAGAATGTTTGAATGAATCTCTCCAGTCTGCAACAGACCAAGTCTTGGCTAAGGAAAACATGCTAGCTCAGAAGGACACTGAAATTTCCCAGCAGAAGGATTCACTTCAAAACTTGAGGGCTGCTTCTGAAGGAGAAACATCAAGGCTGAGGGAGGAGATCCAAGCTAAACAAGAGCAACTTGTCAACCTTAAAGAAGAAGGTGCCACACAGTCAGATATGCTTCAGCAGAAAATTAAAAGTTTGCAAACACAACTTGATGATATGGCCAAAACAAAGAAAATCAGTGAAGAAGAGCTAAAGACTCAGAAGGAGGTTCTTCAGCAACAACTGTCGGCTTCTGAGGAAGAACTGGGGAAGCTGAGAAGTGAGATTCAATCCAAAGAACAACAGACGGAGCTGCTGAAGGCTGAAAATGCAGAGCAGTTGAACTCGTTAAATCAAGAGATTGAAAGTTTAAACAAACGGGTAGAAACTCTCAGCTTCTCGATGAGAAAGGCGGAAGAAGAAATCCACTCTCGTGAAGATCTTTTGGCTAAACAACAAAAAGAAAATGCAGAACAGAGTCAAGAACTCGAGAGCTTACATGAGAATGTCCAAAAGTTAAACAAACGGTTGGAACAACTTCACTCGCATGAAGAGGAGATTGAAAAATTAAAAGGATCCCAGGCTGAGAAAGAAAACAACCTCCTTGAAGCTGAAAGGAAGCTTCTGGATCTGCAGGCAGAGTTGTCAGAAGCAAGGATGCTCATTGCTGACAAAGATCAAAATCTGAACACCTTGAGTCAGGAGGTTGTGCTTCAAGTTAGTTTGTTGCAAAAAGCAAAAGAAAAGGCTGAAGCTAGTGAGAAAATTGTGGCTGAGCTAAAGCTAGAGAACTCAAAGCAGAAAGATGTTCTTCAAGATGAGATACAGGAGCTTAAAGGAGAGTTGGAAACAATTTCTCAAAGACTTTGTGCCAAAGAGCAGAAATTACTTGAAACTCAGCAGGAGTCTGCAGAACTGGTGAACAATCTCCAGCAGCAGCTTCTCTTGGTAAAGGCAGAGCTTGACTACCAAAAAGAGGCCCTATCTGCAAGTCTTCAAACCAAAGATGCTGCTCAGGCCTTACAGTTGACCACACTGAAAGAAAAGGAGGTTCTTTTACAAGAAAAACAAGCACTCATGTCCAAGGTAATTCAAGTAGAGATGAACCAAAGAGCCCTGGAGAAACGGGTTGAAGATGCAGTCATTGAGAAAGACAGGCTTGCTCAAGTCAATCAGGCCATGGAGAGGAAGAATGCTGCCTCTTGTAAAGTGGAGGCTGATTTGCAAAAAGAACTTGAAATTCTGAAAATGGCGAAAGAGCAACTTTTGAAACGGAGAGAAAAAGCAGAGGAACTTGAGCTTATCAATGGAGAGCTGAAGCAACAACTTGCTGCAAAAACAGAGGCTGCTGAACACTACAAGGCTCAGGTTGGTTCAATGTTACTCCTTAAAAATTTTAAGTTGGATGTCTTAGTTTTTTTTGTCTTGTTTTGTTTTTTTCGTTTTGCTGTTTGTGTCATACCAAGAAGTCTGTTTGAACATCTCAATCCCACAGATGGAGAAAGCTGTAAGCCATTACAACAGCAAGAAGCAGCTTCTCCAGAAAAGCGAAGAGGGAAACATGGAGCTTAAACAGGCTCTAGAGGATAAAGACAACAAACTCAAAGCTATTCTCCAGGATAATCAGATTCTTCTTCTTGACTTGGAGAAAGTCCATACCAATGAAAAAAAACTTAAGGGTCAGGTTGCCAGTTTAGAGGCACAGGTTGGTACTACACATTAAGTTAAGATACAAAATAATCACACCTTATGCTCTTGTGGCCTCATCATAATTTTTTTCATCTATAGCTGGCTTATGCTGATCAAGTCCTGAGAACACAGAATAAGATCCATGGTGATGGAGGTGGTCCGACAGAGTCTGCTTACCTAGAGGTTCCCAGGAGGACGCGCCCGGGTTTTAGCACTACAGCACAGGTGAAGAGGTCCATGAGCTCAGACAGTCTGGACCAAAGCTCACTGGAGGACTCTCTTAACACTACAAGGTAACCTCTAATTTATGAGTCAATAATTGTATACCTTAAACAGAGTGTTAATGTTATAGATAATGGGTCCATTGCAGTCCTAAAAAGTCTGATACTATGAAATGTAGTTTCATTATCTTCCAGGTTTGGAAATGATTGGTTAATAACCCAAAATTTGAAAAATATTTGGTTTTACTGAATAAATGCAGTAGTATTCACTCTAATTTATTGATATGGTTTGCCTAATATGCTTCTTTAAACTAGACATAAAATGTCTAGTATTAGAGCTACTTTTTTATTAAACTAACAAAATAGATGTACCAAAGTTCACAAATTATGCTTTGAATAATCACATCCTCCATATCTTATTTAACAAGTCCAAGGTTAGACTTTAAAATAAAGGGGATCAAAGTTGGGGCTAACTACTAATCAAGAATTACAGCAACATTGTATTGTCAAGCTATCAGAACATTACAAAAATTATGGAAAAAACCTAGAAAATCAGATTATAGAAATGTTTAGAATTTTGAAATAAAAATGTTCCTTTTTTCTTTTTTAGGGTTTTCTGCAAAGAAAGTGGCAAAATCTGTTAGAAATGTACAACCAGTTAGAGAAAAATGTAATAGGTTCTCCTATGTCATTTTTTAGTATCCTGTATTTTAGTCTGTGTGACTGATCCTACAAGAACATCAAGGGATCAGATTCCATGATTTTCACTTCTGTTTTTTTCTTTTTCTTCACAGGAAACTGTCTGCACCTGGTGAATCAAGCACTCCGCTAGTTCGAAGCTCAGAACGTTTGGCAGCCAAACGTCGGGGCCTTCGGGCAGAGTCACTGGAAACTCTGTATTTTACACCTATTAACACCAAACGAACTAGAAGGTAGGTTTAAGCTCTAATAAACATTACACTGCTTGCATCGATAGGCCCTAAACTGTTTTCTGTATAAGAAATTAGACATTTTCATAAAATATGATTGAATTTACAAGCTATATGAAAGTATATTAGCTTAGCCTTTATCACTTTATTTCCATTAAAAGAAGCAATAGCAGTCAGAAGGTTTGAACCAGTTATCTGAGCTTTTCAGGGAGAAACCCTTCAATGCTGCTTCTCTTTGTCTGAACACATGAGACAATCTTTGTAACATTCATATTTTCATTTGAAGAAATTTAGAGGACTTGTGTGATTTACCTGGTCTTAATCTCCATGCCTGAATAAATGGGAGGAGAAATTAAGAAATGTTGTTTCATTCCTAGGAATGACAAACAAAGTGATGATTCTGATATGGAGCTGGACTCGACCCGAAAAAATCCAACTTCATCTGTAAAGAGACGCAGAACCACACAGGTCATAAATATCACTATGTCCAAGGTAGAGGAAAAGTCTTTGCTTTTAAAGATTATGTCCACTCTAAGTTTCCACTCTAGTTTTGAGTCTCTTGCTTGTTTTCCACCTCTAGAAAACTCCAGGTTGCGGTGAAGATGAGACATTTTACAGCCTGCATTCAGCTCGCTCCCAACCAAACCTCACCGGTGCTCATGCTACACAACCCATGTCTTTGGACGTGTTTAATACCCCAGCTGACAAGGCCAAAGTTGCCAGTGATCAGCTCATTGGCCTTCCAGGCTATAGACGGAGCGCCGTCCATTCACACAGTAAGTTCAGATTTTTCAGACCTACATGGTGTTCAGAAGGTCCTCAGTTTGAAACAAAATTTGATAAAATGGTATCTGCTAACTTTCTTGATCATGCTGTAGCATCTGAGCAGTTGTCCTGTGTTGCCTTTCTTCCAGGTACCAGTACATTCTGTGGGGGAGCAGAGAACGAGCCTGATGGTGGGCCTGAGGATTGGCTGAGGATCGCAGAGCTGCAGGCCAGGAACAAGGCCTGCCTCCCGCATCTGAAAAGTAGCTACCCTGTGGAGTCAGAGGTGTGGAAAAACAAACAACCTTCCTGCAGCAGACTCTGAAATAGTATGAGAAGTAAAGTACGTATTTGTAGCAAGTAGATTTTTCATGAGATCCCTCTTGTCGTGTTCCTGTAGACTGGCCAGGGCAGTGCTTTAATTTTCACGGACGAAGAGCTTCGCACTGGGGACCCATCAGATACAATCCGACGGGCATCCATGATGCCAGGCCAACTACAGGACTCCCTGGTCTCCCATCGCCACTCCCTCATGGTGGGCCACACGGGGGTTGGTACTCGGTCCCATCGTCTGTCCTTGATGCCAGGCCAGCTGCCGTCAAGACCAGCCCTGTCCTCTCAGCTGAGAAGCCCAAAGAATTCCAAGCAGTCATCATCCACCTTGTCTGTTCACCAGATTTCACCTGAGGTGGGTATGCCGCAGAATGTGCAGTAATATTTTTTCAATTAATGATCAAGCATAGTATTGTTTAAAGTCAGGGCTAGTATTCTGCAAGTTTTAGATGTTTCCCTGACCCAATACACTTACACTTGAATCAAATGAATAGCTTGTATAACATGAAAATAAAATTAAATGCTATTGGGTACATGTATAGGTGCTGCGAACAGGATTTTGATTGTTTTGATGATTGCTTTCAGATGATTGTTTTGAATCAAATAGGAAACGTTGGAATAACCAGGTCGATCCAATTTACGCATCAAACTGAATGCCCCTGATCTCTGCTTGATTTAAAAAAAAAAAAAATGAAAATAAAAAATTTGATTCAAACCCTTATATTGTACTGTAAATTAAAAGGAACCGTGCAGAAGTGAAAATTGTTGCATTCAGATCTCTGGGTGGATGACCGAAATACAGATTTATCTATTATCATTGTTTTTAACCTACTGGTGTTAACCTAGACATAAGACACTGTCTATACCCTTGCCAATTTTGAGTGTATTGTGCAAATTTTAACTGAACTATATAAAATATTGTTTTGTTATTAAAACCAAAAATTTATTATGTTTCTTTATTTTACATCTGAAGAAAAAGACAAAAGCCAGCTGCTTCCCCCGTCCGCTCACTCCCAAGAACAAGAATGTGAGCAGTGGATCATCATGTGCTAATCCTCACCCCATCCTTAGTCCTGTGAGTAGAAACGTGGGTGGAACCGTCATGTTTCCTATCGTTATAGAGTCTGGTGACTGTTGTCTTTAAATTTATTTCAGGCTGATCGTCTGCAGTCTATGATGTTCACGATTGACAACACCCCAAAGAGCAACAACTACCTAAAGAAAGGGCTGAACAAACTGCGCAATTCCACTCGAAAATCACCTGGAAAAGGTCTGAGAAAGTCGCCGTCCCACAAAAATGCCGGAAAGGGTTTGGAAAACTCCCCATCAGTAAATTCTCAAGCCTTAGTGGGACGATCTGCGAAAGCTGGCAGCTTTAAGGCCCCACAGGTTGCAGCTCAGGCAAAGAGAGGATCTCAAGCCACTAGCAGGTCTGCCAAGTCTCCTGGACTCACTGCTAGTGCTCGCAAGGTAAACATGCACAAACACAATGCATAGAACCACCATCTGTTCAGACAGCTGGTGTTGCAGTTGTAAAATGTTAAATCTGACTAATGGATCGATGTCATGAGTAAGTAGCTAACACCACAACTAACCAAGAGATGAATATTGGACATGTTGTCCACATGTCTAAGTTTCAGTTAATTTATTATTTACGTTTTATAAAATATATAAATTTTGCTGGCAATAAATTGTCCCAGAAATTATTGCAATAAACAATGCTGAGATAATTTGCAAGTAATGCAATGATAATGCAAATTTGGCCTCTCAAATATGAATAAATGTAATTTTTTTTTTTAAAAAACACTTAACACTGGAACTGGAAGCCATTTTAAACATTAAATATATTAACATATAGTATACTGGAGCTTTACTACAAAGGGTCTTATTCCTGCCACATCAAGAATCTGCTCTGGCATTTTTCTTCCACCAGGTGGTGTAATCACTGTTTCAGCTAGAGACTTGTTAATTGTACTTACAACTTTATCTTCTGGAATGTCCAGGGCTTTGGTTGTTTTTGTATCATTTTACTTGTTTGAGCAAAAAATATATGTAGATTTTTCTTGAACTTGACAGTCCTCCTGCCTTGTCCATTTTTCCTCATATTTACAGTCAGCAGCCCAGGTTTTTGAGATGTTATGTTTTATGTCTCAAATACACCCGTTGTATCTCATCAGCCCTCTGATTTATTACATAAGGATGAAGACGCTGCTGATTTGCAAATGTGTGCAGTGAAGAATAATTCTGTTTAAGAGGCTGAATAATTTTGAGACAATCACATATTAAAATTTATAATGTAGATGCAATGAGAAAATCATGTCTACTGCAGGAACTAGTACAGCAAAAACTTTACCTCAGACTTGATGTCTTGTCTAACTGGTTTAAGAGCTGCATTCCTCTTAAACAAGCTTTCACTGCCGTTTTGAAACGATTTTACTTTCCTGCAAAAACAAAACAATCCACTTTATTCTTTGCAATTTATGCAGGCTGTATTATATTAACTGAGTTGAATATTTTGCAGCAACTACTGAAGCAAAGTACCATAGTGAAAGCTTTGTCACTAATTTTCAGTAATTGCAAATTTAAAACTTTTTTCAGAAGCAAGACTCTGTAAAGGAAGAGAGAGTTTTCTGAGACCCAAGAAGGTTGAAATATATATTTAGTTTTTTCTCATTGGTGGCTCTCACACTGGGCTTAATGGTGATACTACCTAACAGGAACACGGGGTCCACACTTCTCTCACTGTTATTTTATTAACACAGGGTTTCTTAAAGATCTTACATTTTTCTTAATATCCAGCCTTAAAAAATGTTTACATGACCTATATGAAATATCAAAAAGTAAAAAATTTGGAAATGTGTTCTTTTATTGTTTCTTCTTTAAGAGTTGCTCCGTGTTGTGTTCTGAATTGTAGTTCTTGTGGAGGAATTTATTTATTTTACAAAACTCCATGATGCAGAGAATAAATGAACCCTATTAAAATGAATTTATGCTCTTAAACTTTTGCTTTTTCTGCAAAACTTCCAAATATGTCTGCTCTTGAACCTGACTTACTTTATGGTTTACATAAGTTTATTTGTGTAATAACATTGTTATCCTCTATCTTTTTTGTCATTTTGGGAATATATTTAACAAGTGATTGAATAAAGGGGTTTTGGTTTTGGCTAAAATCCACCAATTACTCTGTAACTAAGAAAGTAGTTGACAATGTTTGGTGGTCAAGATGTTGAAATACTTGGGTCACATGCTGCGAATCACCAATTCAATTTAACAAACATGAGTTTACCTTGTTCTTAACAAAGTTAAACATATTTTCAATATTCAGATAGATTTTTCTTTTAAATCATTACCATCGTAAAAATTTAAGTCTGGCTGAAACTTGCAGAAACTGTTGCATAGGTGTTTGATTTGTAGTAACATAATATATTAATTTTATGGAAATTTGCTTCTTTTGTAAAAACAAACAAAATAACTTTTTTTCTCTCCTTTCTCCACAGGTTATGAGAAGGATGAAGGTTTAAAGGCTTCAGGAGTGACATTCATTATCACCTACTATTTTTCTTGAATTTTTTATTTTTCTCCTTTTGCCTTTCACTAAAAGATCTCAGTTTTGTCTGTTGCTATTTTTTTTATTACCTTTTCTAATCTGACTGTTATATAGATCATTAGAATGCCTGTAAAATAAAATATAATAAAATTAAGTTAAAGTTGCAGTGTCCTTATTTCACCAGGTGTAGATTTGGGGTTCAAGTTGGAATCTCTTTCATTTCATGGAGTATTTTTGAAATGTTTCTGCATGGATTCAGAGAAGTGGAAAATCACTTGACTGTACTGTACTACAAATTCATCTTGAAAGACTTGTTGAAATGACGCAATCAAAAGCATCTCATCTACTGTTCTCCTGTGAGCAATGCATTTGTCAATGCATTGCTCACAGGAGTACGTCTTAAAATGTTTAATCTCTGCTAATATTTAAATTGAAATGTATGTAAAACAATTATATTGTTATGGGAGGGGTTTTCTGTAAAGGTGCTTATGACTACTAAGGCAAATTAATGTATATCGCTTATTCATTCACCATAAACTAGATTTTACTTTATGGGAAGGTGTTCCACCTATGTCAAAGGACCTCAGCACTCACTACTAGTTTTACTGTTTACCAGCAGCTTAACAACTGGCAGAACTGCATTGGATTAAGTCATGTTTAGGTGTTGGCCAAACTCAATACTTCTGCACTGCTGTTGGGAAGTGAGCATTACTGGAGAAGCAATACGGCACATTCTCCAGGCTAGCTAGAACATTCTTGGATCATAAACTGTCGGTGCACTTCCGGTGTAGAGCCTCAACCTTCAGTATAACAGTTAAATGTTAGGGGGTTAATAATGCGCCATGAAAATCAACGTGTTGTTGAACTAAATGAGATAAAAAAAAAAAAAGAACTGTACTTTCACATAAGCTAGAGATAAAATAATTACGAGAGTAATTGCTCCATCTACATATTCAAGTTAGGATTCTGACTGGGCCAGTCAAAAGCATTATTTATTCCTTTAAAATAAAAAGAGATGGTAAACTTAAAGATTACAGCATAATTCTGCCAGGAGGGGGAAAATTTAACATCATACAAGAATAAGTCAAGAAAATGAACAAAACTGCACCAGGTTTAAGTGATCGAAAACTGAGGCTCTTATTCTGAAAATTAAGAGCCGGAAATTGTTGAGATGACGATGAAAAATGATCAGGAAATGAAAGTTAGACACGGCTCTAGTCATAACCTTTTAAGTTTTAGCCTGTTTTGTTTGTATTATTTGCTTGTGGAAGTGCATTTATTATACACCCCGCCAGCTTAGCACTGCTTGGTGTTGATGTAAATGCAGCAGAGAGGTTTCCAGACTATAAAGTGAGGTAAACCAGGTGTTTTCAGTTTCATTTTCGCCTGTCTTAAACTCACCTGGCAAATATTACAACCAAGAACCATGGACTCAGAAAAGTAGGTTGTGTTCTTTGTATAAAGCAAATATTGAAGTTTGTTTTTAATTTTTTGGTATGAAACATTTCTTACATGTAATGTACTTGTAAGCACCACTGTGACACAGTTTTAGCTTCTGCTGAAAAAAAAAAAAGAAAAGTAAAAACATTTGATCTGATTTGGCTATAAGTACTTGATTTGGAATAGTTTTATAATTGTTGTTAATATGGTTGCATAGATGTTATTGCATTAGTTATTGCTTTGTAAAAGTATTATAGCACAGATATTACATGTTGTTCACACATTCCTACTAAAAACTGCAACGTGTGGCGCTTTTATATCCACGCTCCCTTTGCTCTGATAGCCATAAATGAAGTCAATTAAAGCTTTTCTTTTGATTTCCACAGCAACCAAGCCGCAGAAAGTGATGTGGAATCGGAGAATGAGACCTATGAGAGGCCCCCGTCCAGTTATGGTTCGATGAAGAGCGAATGTGATGAGATGGAGAAGAGGAGCGATGAGGGGGAGGAAGGAGGGGGAGGAATCGCTGAAGTGGTGTGTTTTGCAGCACCGGATCCTCCTGCTCCTCCAGTTGTTGGGTAATTTTGCACATAGTTACAAATCGTCCCAGCTTGTCTGCGTCTTCTATGCATTTGGTGCTTTAGAATCAGATTAGATCTGTACTGACCTTTGCTTTGCTGTGTGTTTGGGCTGGTTTAACCTCATATCGGATTACGATGGTGTAAAGATATGTTACACCTTCTGATTGTATCACTACGTGAGAGAAAATATTTGTCATGTTTACAGAAACTAGTACACACCGTTCTTATTTCTTTTGATGGCTTTTACTTTTAAAGTTAATTATATACACTGATCAGATGTATCATGACATTCTCACTAAGACTACATGGCTTCTTTGCTTTGGCCCCCAAAGCAGCCTTACCCGGTGAGCTACGGGCTCCACTAGACCCTCAAAAAAGTGCTGTGGAGTCTTGGAGAAAGATGTTTACAGCAAATCCTTGAACTCTTTTAAACTGTGAGCCGAGACTTCCATGAATCAGGCTTGTTTTAAGCAAATCACTGATCATTATATGACGCCTTTTTAACATCGGTTTGAGGTGCAGTAGATTACCTGTTGTGTCGGATCACACATTGCAGCCTTCTCTTCCCATTTACATCAGTGAGCCCTGGCTACGTAAAGCCCTCTGAGTTGTTTCACTGCTATTCCTGTCATTGATTGTGTAGGATAACCACTGGAGGCTGGGAGCTTCTCTTCAGGTTATGGATGTGCTCTAACTAGTTGTTGAATCATCACAATTAGTCTCTTACCAAACTCACTCAAACCATTAAGCTTGAACATTTTTACTGCTTCTAGGTTCTATGTTAAAGAGATACACATTATCAGCAAGTAGTCATAATGTTATACATGATTGGTGTATAAAGTTTATACATTTCTATTGTAATTCTTTCAAAATAAATGCATAAAATTAACATTATAGCAAAGGCGAAACTTCTAAACAATAGCATATATATATATATATGTTTTAATTCCTCTGATCCAGTAGAGTTGCATAGACATTCAGTTCTTAAGGATATGAGAATCGAGTGGTGATTTCGGTTTGTGCTTTCTCTTGGATCTGTTGTCAGTCCAAAGTTTATTGATGGTTTTAACAGTAAAAAACTTTCCTCCTATTCAATGGACCCACTACAATCCCTTCATCTTTGTCCCTGAATTCAAGGAAAGTTACAAGAAAAAAAAAATTCTCGCAGAGTTTTCTGGCATTTAGCAGAAAGAAATAATTTCTGTCATTCTAACTGACCGAAAACAAGAGAAGTTTGGTCTAATTTAACTTCAGACAGTGAGGAAAAAATGTGCCTGTCTCCTTTGGGCTGTGTAGTTTTATCCGTGAGTATTGACACATTAAATATAAAAGCAGCAAAAGTCTAAAGAAAACCCCTGAAAGACCTCCAGAAAGTCAGACAAACTACTGGCTGAATCCTTAGATTCAGCCTTGATCCTTTGAAGCAAAATGTACTGGTAGACTGATTGAAAACTTTTGCACAACAAAGGTTTTGCCTTTTAAATGTTGAAGAAACCTCTGGTTTCTTTGATCCTTTTAAGAGTTTTGTGTTAATCAGATGAATGTTTTGCAGGTCTCAGATGGGGCACTCTCGGTATACAGAGACACTCTGCACTGAAGCCACTGAGCAGACCAGGCCACCAGAAGGGATGGTGATTGATGCAGGGTAAAGAAAACACAGACACACTACTATCATACAGACGGCTCGAATGTGGAGTTATCTATAAATTGACTTTCAAGTGTATTAATCAGAATAAATGTATTTCTATTTTACACATAACGAAACAGGTTTAAACAGTAAATTTTTTCTCTCAGCTCTGAAGAACTAGATGACATCGAAGATGCAGAATTGGACGATGACGATGAACTTTTGACAACTTGTTCTCCTGAACCACCCGAGCCTCTTGAAATGGAAGGTTTGCCTCAGGAGGATGAGAGCAGCCAGCCAGGAAAACTAGACCCAGAACTGGACATGCCTTATATATTCAAAGTTCGTACACACTTTTTCTGCTGTTTGTTTTTGCTATCAAACAATAACCATCAGCTATTTAAGATAAGGCTGCATTTTAAATTCGTTTACCAGCTGATAATTTACACCTTCCTTATATTGTTTTATCAGTTAATCTTTGTAGGGTTTTTTTAACAAATTTTTCCAGTTGAGAGTTCAATTATTTCTCCTCCTTGTAACCAACAAGTTAACATTTGTCCATTTGTCTGTGTCTGAAGAGTATCCAGGAAGTCCTATCCCGGCTCAACAATGACGAGCTGTTCAAGTTTAAGATATGGTTTAAAAAATGGGAGCCGCTTCCCGTCCTGCAGCAAATCCTGGACGGAGATGTTCTCGATTTTGTGGATAAGATCATTGAACTGTTTGGTAAGAAAACACTGCCACGATGTGAGACTCTGGTGGAGCTCAAAACTGGGAGTAAAACAGATTTCTGTGAACCTGTAGTTGTGTCATTAGCAGTAGTGTTCACATGTTTGGATGGATCATTGTACAGCGTGTGCTTCCTGTTACTTTTCCATCAACTGCTTACTCGTCTGATTTTGCTTTTCGTGTCCAGGCCAGGATAAAGCCCTGACAAAGACAATAAGCACGCTTGAAAGATTGAAGAAGACGGAGGAGATTAATGAACTGCAGACAAAGTGCGCGAAAGGTGAGACAAAGCCGGATAATTTTGAAGAAAGACCACAGTACACAAATCGTATTGTAAGCAGCTCTTTAAAAACCAGATTTATCCCATTCATAACTGAACATCCAGTACTTTATTAAATGAAGAGCATGTTCGAAATTGGCTTAATTTTCTCTTTATTCAGGATTCCATTCATTTTTTAAATTTTTTTTTCTCCTCCAACAGCTATGTTTCGTTTTTACCTCAAAGAGTTGTTATTTCGTAAAAGTCAAATCACTCACGAGGGGGTGCCTCAACCCGGAAAGCAGCAGTTTCTGAATGACGTGTATGTGGAGCCTCAAATTTCCATCCGTGGCTTTGGAGGAGTTGACCCTTCTCATGAGATCTTAGCACAAACCCCGAAACCCATCCAAGTCCCCAGCGAGGACTCGTTTGTTGCCTTGAACAATCTGTTCCGACTGCAGAAAGAAGACGGCTCACCGGTGAAGACAGTCGTGACCACGGGGATCCCAGGAGTCGGGATGTCTGTCTCTGTGGCAAAGTTCTGTCTAGACTGGTCAGAGGAAAAGGCCAACAGGGTGAGAACGGACACAAGCTTTCTTTTAGTTATCTGGGTTCTGATGCGAGAAAGCAACATAAAATGGTCTTCAAATTTAAAACTGAAGAATAATAGTACATAGTTTTTACAAATGGAAATCTGAAAAACGGAGCATGTGGCCACAACTAGACAGGGTCACATTTTTCTATTTCTTTGATGAACTGATCTAGTTATCTTGTAAACTCTTATTAGCTAGCTATTTTAGGTTTGCACCAGGACCACAGTAACTAATTTCATTTCACCTCATGTTTTTAACATGTTTGAAATGAAAATAAATTCATTTAATCCTTAAAACACACAGCTTTTATATAAATATCTCATCAACTTTCCTCTTATTTAGATTTTTTTTCCATTTCTGTCTGTTTTTCTTCATTCTTCACTACAACAGTGTTCACCATTTGCTAACATTGTCATTAATGTGTAATGTGTCATTATTGTCATTGAAATTTGATATTAATTTTCCACACTACAAATGTAGTTTCTGTTCTTGTAGATATCTTTGAAAAACAATTTTGTTTGTTTGCTTTTCCAAAATATATATTTTTATATTTTGGAAATTAAACTTTTTTATTCCTTTTAATTTCTGCTCAGGATATACAGTACATATTGAAGCTTTCGTTCCGGTCCCTGCGATATTTCCAACACAAAGACTATGAGGAAAAAGGCATATCAATGCAAGAGATATTGGAGTATTGCCACGCTCCCATAAAGGGTCTGAAGATACTGGAGGAAGAGAACGCCAAATATATTATCATAATGGACTGCTATGATTGCTACGAAGCGCCTCTGGACTTTCAGGTATCCCTTTTGCACACATTCAGCAGAATCTTCAGAAATCGTCTACAAATGTGTTTCTTATTCATAAATTCAAAGTTTTAACTAGAATTATTACACAGAGTGACATATTTCAGGGGTTGTTTTCTGTGAACTGATTATTATTGCTTTGAGCAAATGAAAAAGCAAAATTATGATTCTCAAAATATTTAGTAGGATTATTATATAAAAAAAATAACTTGTCTATCAGTGTCTGTCTACAGGACAGCTGTCAAATCAGCAGTCGCTCATGACTATGAGTCATAACATTGTCTGTAACATTCACTACAGATTCACTCTGTAGTGAATCTGTAATTTTCACTTTGAGAAGTGAATCACTTAAATAAATTAACGATTTGCTGATCTTCTGATTAACTGACATGGATCTGTTGACATTCATGCCTGCATTTGGAATAAAGAAGTAAATAAATCTAGGAAAACAAAAACAATCTAAGTTATAAGAAAATATCTTGTTGCAAAAACAAGGTTTTTTAAAAAGGTCTTACGTTTTGTTCTTACCTTCAGAAAGCTCCGGAGATTACGGATAACAACGCCAAAGCACACATAGATACTGTGATTGTTAACCTCATACGAGGAAATTTGCTTCCTAATGCTCGACTCTGGATCCTGGGAAGACGAGCGGCGATCACAGAGATACCGTCGAAGTTTGTAGATGTTGTCGCTGAGCTGCAGGGTTTCAGGTAGGTGGTTCCTTTTATTTGTTAAAAGTCTTTCTTTTTAGTAGTTTGCTTTTTCTTTACCCTCTTCTCTGTGTTCTCCAGTGATGAGATGAAGGATGACTACCTGACCAAGCACTTTACTGACGCTCAGTTAGCAGCGAAGATTATGAGACACTACAAGCGTGTGCCGATAATTCAGATTCTTGCTCGCAATCCGTTTTTCACTTGGATGGTGGCAAAAATATTCAAGAGCTGCTTTAAGGAGGGGAACTATGGAAGCAGCAAGCCCAGAGTGACGCCGTTTCTCATCCACTTTATTATCATCCAGACAAATCGCATGCTGAAGTTCTACTTCAGAAAGAGGGATAACGAGGTGTGTGTTGCTTTTTCCTGTTCAAAAGTTGTCTCTCCATGTCTTAATTTCAGAGTTAGCGTTTGAAATGTCTTGTTTCTGGCCTGTTTTCGTGTAGAAATGGACCGACATCGAGGTTAACTTGCTGAGAATGTTAGGGAAGATGTCCTTCAATATGCTGGAGAAGAACACCAACGTGTTCACCGAGGAGGATGTAAAGGACGTGGCTCTGGAGCTGAACGAGGTGGTTGTGTTCTCGGGCCTTTGTACTGAGCTCGTTCCTACAGTCATCACTGGGAAAAGGACGTTCTGCTTCTCTCACTACACCATTCAGGTAAACCACCATGTCGTGTCAGTATATTACACCCAACTAATGATTTAGTGAGAATTTAACTCCTTACTAATGAGTCTGCAGTTTGCTCTTGATAAGGAATGTGGGATTGAAGCTTTTTCCAAAAATGAAGCTGTTCTGTAAGAATTTTATTGGAGATTTGTAAGAATAAATCTAGGCTTTAAAATATGAGAAAGTTGGTCCCAAATACTCATTTTTTTAAGATAACCTTAGACTAAAAAACCAGGTTCTATACAAATATATCAAGGCTGTTTGAGTCGCAGGAGTCAAGAGGAATGTTATTTTGATGGTCTACTTTGGGCTTTTATGAGCTACTTTTAAAGTATGTGAGGCGTGTTGGATTGACACCAACCAGAAGAAAATCAGCCGATGTTAAATCAACATTCACTCAGAACAAGATCTAAGAGACTTTTGAGCCTGATACGTGCGGTCGTCTTCAGCTTGTGCCCGGCTGTATCTCCACAGAGATGTGGCAGCTCTATGATCATCTCTCTGACTTAGAGACACATGCCAGGATGGAGTCTAGTGCTGCTTCTATCTTGTTTGTTTGGGGAAATCACTTTTAAACAGGAAATGAATCTGAAGTAAGTTGTTATTCCAAAGAGATCTATGCAAAAAAAAAGTTATGAAATCCTAAACACACATATGACAGGGTAAAACAATACAAAGTCTGATAGAGCTTCAAATTAGCAGTGTGTGATGCAAAACAATCCAAATATATTAATTGGTTATTTTTTGTGCTGTTGTTTCTAATTTAATTGTTACAGCTATGTGATGCTCACGCTCAGTGAAATTTATCTATTGACTCTCAAACTAAGATGAGTATTGGGATGAATGGCTTATCTAAATTATGGTGGGTTTACATTCATGATTGTTTTTCCTGCATGTCTTTATGTTGCCCTTTGATGGACTGGTGTTTAGGGAGGAACTATGCCTCTCGCTCCGTTGCCTTCTGGACGTACGCAGAATTAAGCAGCATGGAGAATGAATGGTTTATTTGGGGAGCTGGATCGATAACAGTAGTTATTCCTTTGCTGTACAACTTCTTCCCAACACCATTCCTACCCTTTAAACTGAGTATAGTTAAATGTTACACTGTAAGAGCTGGGC
Organism: Girardinus metallicus; assembly: GCA_903067095.1. NCBI lineage: Eukaryota > Metazoa > Chordata > Actinopteri > Cyprinodontiformes > Poeciliidae > Girardinus > Girardinus metallicus. The sequence continues at coordinate 77,715 of CAEGAE010067458.1, read as the reverse complement.
GATCATTGTCGATCACTTGGAAAGTCTAAGGTTGTTTTTCCTCTTCAGTGGAGGCAGAGTGATGAGCAGTAATGTCAAATAAAAGTTTTTCTTTCCTGTCGCAATATTTCAGTCTCTTAAAACTAAATGAAATACCCTTTCTTGTTTGTTTCGGGGGGGGGGGGGGGATTTGCACTTCTTTTGCATCAAATACCCCAGAAGTTGCTTTAAACCCTAATCACATTGTAGTTTCTACTTTCTCCCACTAGATGGCGTAGCTGCTTGAGAGAAATGGAAAGCAGCGTGACATTAAAGCTGCCCCTTACATTTGTAAAAACTGTAGCTATTTACAAGCATAAACACTCCTAACCAATCCCTTAATATCTGCTGTTTCATCTCCTAGGAGTTCATGGCTGCTCTGTACGTCTTCTTAGCGTTCCACCTGGACTCTAAGAACGTTCTGGAGAATGGCTTCCTGCCCACAGTCTTGTCATATAAATACAATGGCAAATCAGCTGCAGGCCTTGTGCAGTGCGCTGTGGCCCGGACCCTGGGCTCCAAGCTGGGACATTACGACATGTTCCTGCGTTACTTGTGTGGCCTGTTCTCCCTACACTGCCACTGCAACCTGCTCATGGGCTTCTTGTATTCACACGGCGTCCCAAAGGTGGAAGGATTGAGGGAGGTGGAGCAGTTGCTGGAGCAGACCATCCAGACAGCTCCTGAAGACAGGAAGCGGAACCTGTATGAGTGCCTTAGAGAGATGACCCAGGAAGATGACTGAGCTGAGATTAAAGGATGGCATATAATGGATGAAGGCTGTTTTGATTTCATTCAACTATGTTTTAAATAAGGTGATGTTGGAAATAACTGAAAACTAACAGTAAGTGACAATCACTAAAGCAGTACTTGCTTTTATTATGATGAAACAAAGAATACTCTAGTGTTTTAACTGCACCAGACAGCATAAAATGTTCTTTTATACATTCTAAAGGTAGACTTTTTACAGCACTGTGGTATGTGTATCCAGTCCTACACAGATTACCTTAAAAATACACTGTCTTTGGTGTTTCTCATTTCATTTCGTTCTCCATTTCAGTCTGGCGTTATTTATGTCCAATCACTGTATAACCTCTTTATTTTCCTAAGCAGAGAGAAATTACTCTGTGATTTAAGGTTAAAGTTAGGGGTCCTTTAATCCAATCCTCCAGGGCCAGTGTCCTGCGTTCTTTAGATGTCTCTACTTCAACACACCTGAGTCAAGTAAATGAGGCTGTTAGTAGGATTTTGCAGAACTTGACTGCAGATGATTTAGCCATCTGATTGAGGTGTGTTGAATCCCAGCCCTTGGGGATTGGATTTGAGGACCTCTGGTTTAGATAATAAGAAGCGAACAGACTTTTGAGTGTTTGCAGAAGAAAGCAAAATGGAGAAACAAAAGTCCAAAACTAAGTTGAGATCATCTGCTTTGCTCCTCTTTCACATTTCCTTAAACTTGGTAAAAGGGTTTTTATTTATTTTATTTTTTTTTTGCTTGTTTGAATATTTTCTTCTAGTTGTGTTGACTTTTCCAAACATTGTTATTTGAATGTAAGAGGCCATATAAAGAGTTTCTCCTAGTTTAATATAATATTTGATTCTCTGGATCTGTATTGTTTGGCTTTCCTCCTGAAGGTCGATTGAAATTGTCAGTGGCAATAAAATCCAAACACAAAATTACAGAATTCCTGTGAGGCAACTATGGATGGTGTTGCCACAGCTGTGGATGTTTTTCCAGAGAAAGACTCTATTTTATATTCGTTTTTCTGCTTCTCTTACGTTTCAGAGAACGAACATCAATGTGTGATTTGACTCCCAGTATAAGGTTCCCATTTTCAAAAAGGACTTGACTACATTTACTTAGTGTTGTTTATATGGGTATTGCTTTACTCCATCTTCAAATTGTACTGTCATAAAATCAACACTAAACAAATATAGTCAAGCTCTTTTTGTATCAGAGCTTCAGATCCTATCAGGAAAATCAAGAGTTAGCTAATTCGGTTTCTCAATTAAATTATTGCTCAAGAAACCCTGATATAATACACATTTGGTCATGACAATTAAAAAAATTGGAAATACTTCCATCCAACATTTTTTTAAGTTGTTTTCTATTGTGGGGACTTGGAGCCTGAACTACAGATGTAAACTCCCTGTTTATACATCGTTTAATTGTTACAGTTGTTATGGTTTCTCTAACTTCCCATTGCCTTTTCTTGAGAGTTTATGTTACTTTTGGCTGCTTAGCTGCTTTCTTGGTTTCTGCAGAAAGAAGTGGGCAACAGTTGTGGCGCATGAAAAAAGTATGGGGGACACTAGAGAGCACAGATAAAGAAGGAGCAGGGGACATGTCCCACACATACCATGAGTCAGCAACGCTCATGCTGATGCAGACTGTTGTTATCGGTAAGGTTGTACTTTAAAGACATCACCTCTAGTAGAATCATGACCCAGTGAGACAGGACACCTTCAATGTTAAATAAAATTGGGTTCAATTTATTGTTTTGAACATCAGATATTATGAAAGTATATATAATCTCTAAACCAAGCAAGGAATGAAACATTTATTTTAAGGTAGCTGTTCTTCAACAGAACTGATTGTTAAATAACAAATTTAACCTATTTAATGTGCTGTACAAAAAAAAAAATATTTAAGAAATGCAAAACAAAACTTAAGGCATGGGAGAAATACACCAGCAGTGATTCAAAATAATCCTCCAGAGTAAAATGAATTTAGTTTTCAGGCATCACAGCCGTATCTGTAAAGGAAAGACACAGTCATGGTTATTTTATTTTTTTAATGTATTTTGTTTTGTTTGGTGTCCATTGTTTATATCAGGCTTCTCATTAAAACATATTTCCAATATAATTAAATGTCATGTCAAACTGGACTCTACTGTGAACAGTTCACCTTGGCAGATGAAGGGTAACTTATCATGGCAGTTGGCATCAAGCAGCTGGATGTTTTGTGACTGATTACTCCAGACAATCTTTCCACAGTGATTGTTGAAACCATTAGCCGGAAAACTGCTGATCCACTTAGACTGTTCAGCTTTGGCTCCTGATGTCCACTGCCACTTTACGTTGGTGCCAAAAATGGACCGCTCGAGGCCGACCCAGACACCTTTCTGCAATTCTGTCTTGCTTGCCAAGATGTTATTTAGCTCGTCCCAAACTGTCTGGTTAGTTATTTCAACCAGAGAGGAACTCAGTTGATTGCAGTGTTGCAAGGCTTCTATCCAACTTTTTGTTGTATTATACAACTCCAGAGATGAACCTTAAGCCAAAAAACTCACATTCATTACTTTTGTACTGAAGCAGATAAGAAAATTGTTATAGAAACACTTTCATACAACCACCATGGTCTCATTGTAGCTAATTTGCAAATGTAACATAAAAACAGAAAGTACCTGTAGCCCCATCCACATTTATAGGTAAATATATAGGCAAAACCAAAATTAGGCAAAAATACAATAGGACACAACAAAACCAGTAAAAAAATATCACATAAAATCTCTAGGACAGTGTAATTGTTTTTTTTTTAAATACTTACTTGTGTCATTAAAAACACTTTGAGTTTCAGACAGTTCACAGGCAGAACCTTTTAATTCTATTTCAACTTTTAGCGGCTGTGCTGGTTTAATATTTATCCATTTTCTGTAAAAGAAAATATGTCATTGCAGAATAATATAAGACATTATACATACGTAAATGTGTGTGTGCGTGTGTGTGGGGTGGGTGTGTGTGTGTGCGTGTACGTCTACATTTGGGAAAATAACTGTTGAACAAGTATTTCTAATGAGCCTGTTGACTTGAATGTTACACCAGATGTCGGTATCAACTCAAGTATTCCACACATAGAGAAATCATGACAGATAGTCCATAAATTAAGCTAAGTACAATACAGTGAAGCAACACAGGAAGTAAGTAAGAACACATGAAAAGGCTGCAATAAAGCAACAAATCTGAGAAACATCAATTAGCATTTGAAAAGTCAGATATGCTCCTCATTCTTCTGGTTCAAAACTACTCTGCATGCTCAGAAACAGAACCAAAAATTGAGAACCAGAATTGAATTTTTATGCACCACAAATCTGGAACAAACTTCTAGAAAACAGCACTTTGGTAAAATACTTTGTTATTTTAAACTAAGGCTATCAGACCATTTTTTTAGTGTTGCCTTTGATTGAAAACAACTAACATTTAATATATTTGATGTATAATGCGATAATGGCTATTCTTGATTTTGAGAATAACATTTGACAAAATGTAGTGTTTGTTGATTATTTCATAACTGGGGATTGTGTTGTGTTTTTATCATGTAAACACACAACACATTGCACATTGCTGAAATGTGCTATACAAATAAACTTGATCTAACTTACCTTATTGCTTAGTCTATAATACTTGAATCATCCCTTCTTTTTTATTATAGGCCTATTTCTTATTTTTAATTTAATTTTCTTTGCTTCTGCTTCTAAAAATTTCCCTGCAAACCTTTCGAATTATTTGATTTATGAGTAGTTTTATAAAACAAACTTTCCTTGCATTTATCCCTAGTTGATGGCAAATGAAAAAGTCTCAAAAAGTTGTACAGAAAGCACTGGGTAACAGCAAAAAACTCTTTCCAGAGTGTTGCAACCCTACTACAACGGTCCATATTAACAGCATTGGTTGAACATACAATTTCTTAACTTCTGAATGTTCCAGTGAGCATCCGTAGTGCCATCAGTTTACTGGTAAAGTAAAAGCATGTCAAACTCATTTAAAGTTTATTGCAGAACATTTGAACAAGCCCATGACATAATTACAGAATATGGTATGCTCAGAAAAGGCAAAAATGTAGCCGTCACTCCATAAAACCATGTTTAGAAGGGGTATTAAATAAAATGCCAACATCAAGTGATGATAGCACTAGAAGTGATATCCTTACACATCCCTCCAAACCACAATACAGATATTGACACCTGGTGCTTCACATTTTGGGGCTGCTTTTGACTATTTCGTTCAGGAAAGCTTCAAATAACTGAAAGGAAGATGAAAAGACAAACATCCTAGGATATTACTGAGAAACATATGCAGATGGAATAAGACTAGATTTTTGAGGAAGCCCAGGAGCCTAAACACAGTCAAGAAAATCATCACTTAGTTTAGAAATTAAAACTGCTCGAATGAACCAGTCGCCTGACTTTAATCCAACTGAAAATCTATGGAAAGAGCTAAAGATCAGAATGCTGATGCTGATTAACTGATTATTTAATCTTGAGCCAGAACTCTGCTGTTTGCAATCTCACTAAAATCAGGAAGATAGAGCACATCACCCCAGTTCTAAAGTCCTTACTCTGGTTCCCTGTATCTCCAAGAATATATTTTAAAATATCGTTGTTAGTTTATAAATCACTGAACAGCTTAGTACCAAATACATTAAAGATCTGTTGTCTTATAGTGTATTAATGTTTGATTTGGAACACTGAGTTTCTTTAAATCAAGGCTAAAAACCCACCTGTTTAGAGTTGCTTTTGAACCATAGTAAATAGAACATTGACCAACAAATTTATTGTATTGTGTATTGATAATTTTGATGACGGCGCTTGACAAAATATAATGTTATGAGTTTTGTTGAGCATATGTTGTTTTTATGACTTTTTATATTTGTGTTTTTATTATGTAAAGCACTTTGAGCTACCTTGCTGCTGAAATGTGCTATACAACTAAATCTGATTGATTGATTGATTAATCCTGATCAGTTTGTGTGACTAGTTTCTGTATCACAACAAAAATGGCTACATATCATTTATGGCATAATTTGTATCAATGTCATCTATGTGTGAATTAAGTTGATTGTTACCAACATTTGCTGTACATCTTATGTCAGTTCAGTTCTTATTTCCCCCACTGTATATGTTCAAAACTAATTTGCATTTTACATAATTACCTCTCTTCACATGTATTTTTGCACAAAGGTTTAGTAGGACATAGTGTTATTCTCTCACAGCATTTTCTGCACATTTCTTGTTGGCCGTTCTTTTCTAGAGCATGAAAACAAACATGTAGGTCACACAATGTAGAAATGTAGATTTTTCAAAACCAAGATCATTCCTATTTTCTGTAACTAAAACCTAAATCAGGTTTTAATTACCAACATTCATAATCATGGTCAAAATTAATGTGTTTGCCACATACCAGTGTTTACCACAATTTTGCTGCACATGAAGGTATTGGTCTGAATCTCAGAACAATCCCTTGGCAAAGCCTTCATTTGTAGTCTGATGCCATCCCTACGATGAACACATATAAGTTTCAAAACTTCGTCATGTAATTTGTCCTTGATGATCCACACCCTTGGGCAATTATTAATGTAAATTTCTTTTTTGCAAGATACTCCCTCTGCTGGAACAGAGTTTAACAGGTTGGATCCTAAAACACAGAAAAATATATATTTTTTCAGAACAGTTATTCTTATGGATGACATTTTTGGAGTTTTGACTAAATTATCAAATACCAAGGCAACATGAAGCCAAAGACTTTAAACTAGTGGTCTGAAACTGTGGACTTGGCGGGCTGGACGCAATTTTTAGATGTGTCCCTTGTCCTACATTCTTCAATAACATGGTGAAACTGCGCTACTAGAATCCATACAAGCTTTATAGAACTCTGCCAATGAGTTTATATCGGAGCCAGGTGTGCTAAAGCAGAGAGAAATCTAAAACTTGCAGGACTCTGAACCTCCAGGATTACAGTTTGAGACACCTGCTTTAAACACAAAACTGAATTTAACAGTAGGTTCAGAGAGCTCTCAAATATGAAAGTAAATACATAAATAATAAACATTACCTATAAAAAGAATCAAACAAATATAAATTTAGAAACACTTAATTACCGTGATGGACTGGCGACCTGCCCACGTTGTACCCCGCCTCTTGCCATAATTGTTTGCTGGAGATAGGCACCAGCACCCCTACCGACCCTGCTAGGGACAACATTCATTCATTTTCTGGGTGTACAGAAAATGAAAGGATGGATGGATGGATGGAAAACACTTAATTAAAAAAAAAATAGGAACATACCCATTAACAGCGATAGAATGAACAGATGTGCCATGGCCGTTAACCTTTTAGAAAAGAAAAAGAAAGTTCGCACAGCGGTGATCTGAGCATGTTACACTGTCATTACAATAGTTGTCATTTTTGTTTTGTTAGATTAACAACTTTCATTGAACTAAAAGAATGATATTAATCACAAGCCAGATTCCTTCCTTTGCCGTTACATAATATCCCCACCACTTTCCATGTGACTCAATATATTTTGCTGCTCTGCATCTATCTGTAAACTGCCAGGGTGATTATGAAAGATCTTTAAGTAATATTCATTATTTAGTATTTTGTTAATAAACTTACCAAGTGAAGCAGAACTTACTGTTGCATCCCAAATCTGTCATTGAAGAAGAGGCATGGATCAGGAGATTGGACTTTAAAAATGTGTTTCCTCTTTTTATTTGACTGGCCACACCTATGTGATGTATTTTACCAGAAGCAAAAAAGCTGTTTACATTTTAAAGATATGGCCTATTATGGAAAGCAGGTGTGCCTGAGTAGTAAAGCAGTCTTGTGTCCCAGTTATGCCCTTCTGTTTGAGTAAGGTTTTTTTTTTTTGTTCAACCTATTCAACCTTTAAATTGGCTATCATGAAGGATGTTTTTGTGTTGTCTCCTATTTTTCAGTTGACCCTTAAAGCAGCCATATGTTATAAAAAATATTTTTTAAATGTATTTGTTAAAACTGTCTCTAATCATGACAATATGGTATGAAACAGAAAATGTCAAAAAATTTGAGCTCCTCTGCTCTGGGGCAAGTGCATGAGTTTGATAGACAGTGCTAAGATCTCCGGTTTCTGACTGGTTGTTTTTGGTCGGATTTCTTCATTTCTTCAGGCGGCAATAGTAGCTCAGGGAGGAGGTGGAGGAGATTGATATTTTCACAGATTACCCGTCTCATTACAAACTGCCACAGTATGGTGACAGTTTTATCAAATATGCAAAAAACATATTCTTTATAAAAGTTACATACTGCAGCTTTAATAGACCCCAACTTCCTGCCGCTGAAACATATTCTCAACCTTGATCTTTTCATCATCATGCTTCATTCTGCTAATGGTATTGATCACCTGAAGGATGGTGGTTGGTTTCCTCAAGAAATAATCTTTTATCTTCCGTCTTGTTTCATCAGACCAGAGGATTCTATTTTTTTGGTGTCATGTTTATTTTACTGGGGAATAGCTTTTTTCTGACTGGCCTAACGTAACGGCCTGATTGGTAGAGTACTGCAGAAATGTTTGTATCCTATATATAGAATGTTCTACTCTCACTGAAGAGCAATGCTGGAGCTCTATCAGCAGTGGTCTATCACCTCTCTGTACAAGGCCTTTCTACGATTATTGTTTGTTTTAGACAGTAGGTAAGACCTAAGGAAGGTCTTAGTGGTTACAAACTTCCTCCATTGAGACCATCTATGCTTAGCAGGAAGTACATGAAACAAAGTTAAAACAGCAGTATGAAACTGCAGCATCACATCTGACTATAAAGTAATATGGGATAAATTATAAATATATTTAAGCGACAAGTCATAGATAATGACAAGCTTTACCGCTTTGTTACCTCCTTTTAGCCACCTGCCCCAATTTAGTTACTCTTCACAGGAACTCTAAAGGAGATCTGACATAATCTAGATCTAGATAATACTCTAGAGATCATTCTATTGCCAAAACTTCTTTCTCTTTTGTGCAATAGTCTTCTCAAAGCTCTAAAAAAATAGCGTCAGCCTTTTGTGCTACGCTGGTCTTTAGTCCTTTCCATCAAACTTGCAGCAAACATCTTCGAGTTCCACTCCTGAAATGTAGCTGGACTGATCTGTATATGATCTGTACAATAAATAGCGCATAAAGTCTTGGCAAATATCTGGATAGGATCTTTATTCAAACAGTATTTCAAATTTGTAAATGCAGCCTTATACTCTGGAGTCCATTTAGTCTTGATATTACTAGGAATGGTTTGGATCAAAGCATTTTCATGTACTACAATCGCTCAGTCAAGGTTTAAACCTAAATTAGATTCAGAATTTGTGACAAAACTTGAAAACCGATGTTGATAGATGCTTTCCATGAGGAACCTTGAGGTTTGTGGTTGTGTCCTGACAAGATGTGAAAAGTTAAATATGGCACTGTATAACAAAAATGTCAAGCACTTCTAAAATTAAAAAAAAGACTGATTGTTCAGATGTGTACAGTTTGATTTTGATGACTTGGTTACAGGAGGACTGTTTTTTTCACTGTTACAAATGCTTTTCATAAACTCTCACTGAGATTTATTTGAACTTGTGGAGGTTAAGCTACATATGTTAAATTTTTGAAATTGCTCTCCATTATACTGCATGCGTGTATACTGCCACAATTTTTATAGAAAACTTGTGGAGTATGTGTCAGCTCTGATCTTTAAATGATTGTTGTGTTTCCAGGCAAACTGAACTCTGTTCTTCTCTTGAAGAAAAGTTATCAAGAAAGTGAGCAAATTGACAGGCTTTTATAAAAATGCTTGGTTTCATTAGCGGATGAACATCATGGCTATCTATTCCCTGTGATCTGTTTTCTTACTAAGGAATCAAAATCAAAGAGCATGCCTGTAACAGAGACTTTCATTATTTCTAACTACAGACAATATATAGTCAATTTCCTAAAATAACAAACTGAGATGGGGGGATTTTTTTTTGCAAAAAGTGATTTTGGCAAAAAACAAACAAAAAAACCTTTTGGCAAAAAATTACATATGCCATTATTTTAGGAAGGTGACAGTAGCAGATTTTGTGTCACTTGGTACCTAAATGGTGAAACTGTGGCCTGTGAAATAACTTTTCACATTTATGAACTTGTCTTTTACGAAAAGGGAAGTAAGATTATATTTGTATTTATACAAAACACTGTACCAGCGCTCACCTACATTGAGGTCAACAACACAACGGGCCATGCAAATATTACACCTTTCATGGGATTAAAAGTTGCTTTACACAGGATGCAGATTCTAGTTAGAAGGAAGTGTCATGATGCATGGTAATAAATACTTTTAGGGATTTTTTTTCCCTAGTATTTCCTTAATGTATTATATTAATTTCGATATAACATCTCGCTGTGTCTATAATTCAGCAAAGGAATCATGCGCTTGGTATTTGAGGGATATTTTTTGTAGACAGTTAAGGTCCTTCTGACAATTTTGAGTTTTCAATTGATAGTTATACAGATAGACAGTGTACAGTTGTAAAGACTGAAAACCAACTAGGGCCTGTTATGATCCCATGTTGATTGGGCTTTTAGTTTCAGTTATTTTCTCATTTTGATCATTTCTTTATTGGTTTTTCTTTATTTATTGCCACATAGTTTATTCCTTGTCTCAGTTCTGTTTATTTGTTTGTGTTTACATATTTGGATTTCTATGTATTAAATTAAGGGGCAATATTATGTATTTTCCAGCCACATTGTGCAATTTTATAGCAGAGTCAAGTAACTGTTACCTTCATTTATTATAAAAATGCTGTTTGAATCGAATATGACTTAAAAGAAATTTGACTTTGTAATTTAACTACTTAAAATTGGGCCTGTGTCTCTGACAAACAAAAGTAGCATTGAAATAAAGTGTCATGTTGCACATTTTCACATTAGTGATAAATATAAACCACAAATTTGTCATAACTTTAAAATCCCATTTAATTTTACAGCTAATTAGTATAGCTTCAGTTAAATAGAGCATATCAATGTTTGCATTGCAGTACTTCTCTTCACAAATGTGCCCAATATGTAAGAAGAGGACTAGCTCTGAGACTACAAAATGTGATAAAAATATTTGCCAGGCAAAGTCAGGAGTTGCTCATGTAAAGGGCTCATCATGTTATTTGACTAGATAAACCTCTACCACAACTGGGAGATCATTTTATTTAGTTGTCATCATTGTAGTTGTTATGAAAAGAGACTTTATTTCTGTAGAACTAATGCAAATCCAAATTCCCTGTTAAAAGTGTGGATTCAAATGAATTTTTTTAAAGAAAAACATGTTCACATATCAGGTATCCCAAAACATTTAATTTATATACATTAACAAACCCCAAAAAACATAACACACAGTATTATTCTGATTAAAGAAAAAAACTGTTGCTCAAGCTAAGGTCACATATAAAGGAATCAATGAAATAAGTTGATCAGTGTTTTGATTAGTCCTACTTGAGATCTGATGATTCAAACTGGTTCACTTGGTTTATTATTTTTTTCAGTCACTTACTTATTGCTATTACTTTTACAAGAATTGTGACCAATATTGACATATTAGTCTAAATGTTCAAATATAGAAATGCCTTTTTTCTCATCTGGACTTCAAATCCCTGGGTAGGCGTTACAGACACCTTAGACATAGAATATTAACAACCAGCTATAATAATCAAACCCCCAAATTTTCTTTAGCTATGAACAGAAACAATATGCAGAATTATCTTCGACATTGTGGACACAAGGCATTCATTTAGTAAAAACTGTTTTCTAAAAACTGTTTTTCCTACCAGGAACAGGTAAATTAGTTTTTTGTGTCTTTGTCTTTTGAGGAAGCATGCATTGCATGCTATGTATGCTTCAAACATGTTGAAAAATGTCAACATGTTTATGTCAGCATAAACATGTTGACATTCACCAACAGTCTTTGAACAGATGATGGAACATGAAATGCTATTAGAAAGTGTCAGTGTTGGAAATATTAAGTTTGTGACTCTAGTGCCCTCGTGTGTTGAACATCATTAGTTCAACAATGATCCCACAGCTGGTCTTTTCAGGCAAGATTGTAAACTGGACTTTGAAGTGGAATGGTTAATATTTTTTATAGCACCACTGTCTTTTGATAATGGTCCTTTGATCAATTTAAAGAAGTTCCCTACACCACCGACATAAACTGCTTGTGTTTACAGTATGCTTTTATGATTCTATACATTGATTCATTGATGTGGCATTGATTCATGGTTCATTGTTGCTATCGTGGGCACAAGGTATCTAAAAAACTTAAATGTTAAACTGACACATAAATTTCTCCTTATTCTGTGTTAAAGAAAAACATCAATAATTTGTTGTTTACAGTGTTTTTATTATTGTTTCTTGTAGCAAACAATTCATTAGAAACAAAGAAATTAGCTTTTTGATCCCATTCACAGCACTCATCAAGGTCTGGAAAACTGACCTGATAAGTTGCAGAGCTTGATTTGTCTAAGTGTGTTGAAGATAAAAAAATACAGTCTCATCACATCGTGATATTACAGTCCTCTGATTTCTGTGCTTCAGACTGTGCTTTCATGCAGGTGGAGTCAGAGTCATGGCAGCAGCATGAACTGTGAACGCTGCTATGCTGATTTGTCGCTGAACTTCCCGCCAGGCCTTCTCTGGGTCAGCTGAGTTCTCAATGTCAAACAGTGCGTCGTATATCCCAGGAAAAGACTCCCCTGCATATTTGTTATGGCTGCTGGGAGCAAAAATCACATGCCTGAAAAACAGAGTAGAGATGGGGAAGAAAAGACAGCATTGTGTTACAGGAGTTAAGATATGAGAGAACATGTTTGTGTATTCCTTGAAAACATACTCGGATTAGACAGGAGAAAATCTGGTCGTCCTCTTTAAAGCTCTTAACCAAAGTAGTGTGGCCTTGTATGAATTTATGAAAGGCTAAGCATCAAACTAATGAAATATGTATGATGTGAGGGTTTTCTTTGGAAGCAGCAGCAGTTAAAATTACTTAATTGTCGAGTGTAGCACAAGAACTATATAAAATAATTACTGAAATAACTGAATAAATCAACTTTGCACCTGAAAAGGCTGGTAAGTTGATCTACTCAGTGTTTTTTAAGTGTATAAAATTTGAATTCTGGAGTCAAAGTCTGTTGTAGATCAAATGGTACATGGAAACAGGTCAAATTAAAATAATAATATGTAAATATAAAAGTGTTAGATTTAAAATTTTCAACTATGATGTTGGAAAAATTGAGTTTTAAAGCCCTCTTACTTGTGTAAATGTCAAAGATTTCGTCATACAATCGGCGTCCTGATTTTCATTCCTACAGTCAGACACTCATCTAAAACTTTATCTGGCAGATTAAACCTGGGCTCTTCTCTGCTCATAAAAACGTGCATAAAAGGAATAATGGAGCAAACACTCAAAGTTATATATAAAGAACCAAAACAGCTACCATACACACTGGTGATAAGTTGTCAGAACAAATAAGACTTGTATTTATTCTGTAGAACTGTTATCAAAGTATGAAGAGCACTAACCTGTAAAAGGGTCTCCCGGGCAAGCCAAGAGGGTCGATGAAGGCTCTCTCAAGGTACATGAGTTGGTCATTCACAATTCGCACCTGTAAAGGACTAACACAAAATACCACTGCACTGGAAATCACTGTTAAAAGGAACAAGAGTTTCTGTTTGTACAAATTAGTGTTCAACCAGTTATTTATCGTTATTTTCTGCTTAACCACAGATGTAAAAGGTTTCAAGCTCTTACTCCTCTATGTTGAGAGTCTGCAGACGCTCATGGAAACCTTTGGCTGCATTCGTAAAGTTCTTCACTGCAGAAAACAGAGACTCTAGAAAAACAAAAAGAAAACCTTAGAAAATCTTTAACTCCAGCCGTAAAAATACATCATCAACTTGCGGTCGGCAGTAGTGCCTAAACAATATCAACAGGTAATGGTGAACATGAGCTCACCGAATGACACTTTGTACGTCTCCATTAGTTCTGTGTGTGTCTGTGCCAGATGTGCGATGCTGTCTGCGTACTTCCTCAGGGAGTCTGCGTACTCGTTAACATCGAGAGGAAGCACCTGGGAATCTGCCAACAGGAAGATGAGACCTCCTCTCACCTGAGCCACCGCCCGGAGCCTCCTGAAGGTCGGGTCGTAAAACTTCTCCACTATCTCAAAGGTTTCATACACACTGTGATAGACAGGATAGCTACTGTATCGCTCTGTTTTCTGAATGGACACACAAACATACAGAGAACAGAACATTTTAATTAGTTCTTAATATAATTACCGTCTATAGTTATGAGCAGGACTCTGATCAGAGCCAAACTGTAGTACAAAGCTCTTCTTAAATATTCCTATTAGAAATTTGCTAACTTTTTAAAGTTGGCATGCCAAATAGATTTTTCAATGCAACATCAGCAGAGTAAGAAAAGATTAAAAGCGCTACGTCAGTCAAACCAAGCACACCTCTACAGGCTCACACTTTACAAATTTAAAATTTAAATCCAATGTGACAGAATATTATTGAATATGTTGGACATGTATGCAGATCCAGCACTCTGAGGAGTCTCACCTTGTTCTTAGTGTATCTGGCTCTGCCTGCCGCGATTCCCAGCCGGATAAAATAGGCCTCAAAATCACTGCCTGACCCAAGTTTACTGATCCTAAATCAAACCAGGGAGGAAGACATACTTAGTGATATTTGGATTCATATATACTTTCTTCCAAATAATTAGCTAAGAATAGACAACAAATTTTAAATAGTTGCCTGTTTTTCATCTGAGAAGTTATCACATAAATTTAATAGTTTGCAAATGGCATCACAGTTACTTCTTTTCTTTTATAATCACACTTCATTGTTTTCCAGTAGATCTTAATGTAGATTACATTATTTTTTCTCCATCTGGAAGCATTCAAAACACAAACTTTTACAACAGTCTTTGGTGCACAACAGCTGTGAAGACTTATGACAGCTGGTTAAAAACTCATCAAATCACATGTCAGCGACTCTTGGAAAACAAGAAGCAGAATCTTCTTATTTGGCTAAAAACGAATTTACGAATCGGCTAAAAGTACTTTGAAAATATACAAAATAACAAAAAAAGGGATACATGAGAAAAGTCAAACACAAAAAGATCATTGTTACTACTGACCAGTCTGACATGGTCAGGTAGTGATGACTGCATCATGATTTCATTTTGTCAAAGAGATTGGGTGAGACTATCCAAAGGAAATGGAGAAAATTGAAATCTGCTGTTTTAAGAAGCGCTCAGTTCCTGAGAACTTCAAAACAAAACTCTAAACCATCTAGTTCACAAAACACTGATGATATTAAAAAACAAAAACTTAAGGTCTATGATCTGAATTGATTTTGCCACAGTCTAAGTCTTTATATAGACCCAGTTACAACCTTAAGTGTAACTGGGTCTATATTAATAGTTGTTACACAAAATGTGTTCTTTAATGTGTTTGTCCGCTTATACTTGACTGTTCTTGTGTTCCTCTGTGTCTACTATAAGGGGTTTGGTCCTCCAGCTCCGCCTTACTTTCTTCTTCTTTGGTTCAGGGTCCTCCAGGACTTAAAATTTTAAGTCTATTATAAATATTAAGTTATTAATTTCCTCTTCCCTTTTGTTATTCGTTCCATGGGCAGAGGCAGTGTTTGGTAATCCATTGTAATCCTTTCATTTATATTGCTCAAATGCTTATTTTTCCTTATGTATTTATGATAGGTATTTGGATATTTTCATTTGAGTTACTATTACGCCTTTATAACACTTGATGTATGCTAACACTATTATTTTGTATAGATCGGGTTGGAGAACCGGAGCACATGCAAGGTGCTAATGCTAAAACGGAGGCCGCCTCCAAACCCAGACTTCGTGTCTTGTGGTTTGTCCTATCACCACACAACACACAAAACGCAGAAGTCCGCCGGTCACATAAGCATAAACATTTCTGTAAATAATATCAGAATCATATAAAATCCACTTGCAGAGGCTAATACCAAATATAGGAGCATTTGTTTTACCTTAATTGAACCAGTAGGTGGCACTATTCTATGCTGCAATTTGTTTATACACTCGGTATGAGTGTGGAACTTAATGGTTACTGGTGGTGCTCTTGGTTGGAAACACCAATTATTTACTTTGCTACTGGACAGTGTTTGGGTGTGTAAACTGCTGCATTATGAAAACTGTAAATGTATAGTTACAAATGAATGTTTTAAGATTGGAGGAAACACATTAAACCCTACTATTTCAAAGCAGATAGAGAGAAATTGGTGCCCATTTAGCACTGGTACAACATCGCTGTAGGTTATTTATTCATGTTTTTGGATTATTTTTGTTGGCAGACACATACAGTAAACGACATTTAGAGAATGGTTTTTCTTATTAACTTATTTGCTTATTACAGTTTATTTATATAAAATCACAAGGTTTTATACCGGGGAGCATCACGGTCATTGGTCCAGTTGTCCCTCTTATGCCAGCTCTCATACAGAGAGACTCCCTCCTCTCCTTCCTCTGGACTTGATATCTACACAGAAATGTGGACAGAGAATCAAACCTGGACAAGATTTCAAAAACAAAACAAGAATACAGGACATTTAAACAGTTTTTGGACCAAAGTTTATACACTTCCATTGATTTTAATATTCCATGGAAACTGTTCCTTTTTGAAGGTTTAGACATTATAAAACAACCAACCTCAATGTATTTTAAAAGCATAAAATTGTACTTTATTTAAAATCTAATACTCAACTGTTTTTTTATACATGTTTGGTTAAAAGAACTTCACCAAGCTGTGGCTTGATAAAAACCTTTTAGCCACTAACCCCCTAGTATAATTGTGACTGTGTAGTTTAAACCAACAGAACAGAAATGGTAAGAGGAAATATTAGAAGTTTTTCTTCCTTTTTTTAAAGTTCATGGAAAGTTTTTCTTGCTTTCCTTGATTGTATATGGTTTTTAAGTCTTGTCTATACATTTCAGTAGGTTGAATATTTAAACTTTTTCAAAAGCTTAATGTAATTCTGCTTTATTCAATCCAAAATCAGCTTTAATGTGTATTTGGAAACGTTGCCCTGTTTTATACATTCTTGTGTTGCGTGCTTTGTCCATCTGACACAAACTTTCTCCTTCACAAATAAGTAAATAGCTTAAAGTTATTATGAATAAGCTGAGAGCTGCTGGAAGAAAAATGTCACAGTCCACAATCCACCAGATTTCACATCAACATGGGGTGAGATCCTATTTTAACTTTATGTATAATTGTTGCATTATTAAATACCCAAGACGGATATGATATCTATGAACCTCATAAGTGAACACTTATCAGAACCACATATATCAGACAGACTGTGCTCACCTGCCTGGTGAGGTCGTAGACTAACATGTGCAATGACGGAGTGCAGTCAACCCTCAGCGTGTACATACCTGGAATTTTAAAAGACAAATTAAAACCAATCAAATCAATTATTTCTGACTGAGAGGACAGAGTCACACTTTTTTTTGTTCACCCTCTATGGCAGAGTCTGCATTGATGTAGGCCACAGCTCTCTCCTGCAGCAGCCTGGCATTGTCCTGTTGGGATTGATGAAGTTCAGTCAGTGCGTTTACGTACCATTGAGCCTGTATACATGATTGCTTCTGTGCTACCTCCGCCCATTCTGTCGATCCCAAAAGACCAAACTCTTCTGCATCCCAGCTGGCAAATATCACAGTCCTCCTCGGCCTCCAACCTACACCACAATCAGATAAAGACGCCGAAAAACTGATCACTAAATCTGTTATTATCCGTTTTACTCATTTGAGAAGTTGCACCTTTTTTGAGCAGCTTGCCAGCACTCCTCACTGTTTCGTGAACCACTGCTGCTCCAGACATCGGGTCGATTCCTCCAAACACCCAGGCGTCACGGTGACCTCCCAGGATCACATATCTGTCTGTACAATATAAATTCAACCCTTCTCATAATTATTGCCTTTTTTGCCAAAAGTGATTTTCTTTTTGCTTAAATCATCTTTCGACAACAAGAAGGGGTTGATTTTTTTTATTCCACAAACACTTTTGCCAAAATATGATTTAGGCTGTTATTTTTAGGAATGTAACAATGAGTTTAATAAACCACTTTGTAATTTTTAATAATAGATTCGTAGCCCTGACACAAAACTTGCTCTGTTTATGACCCTGCCTGCAAGCATTAGACTATTCTGGTAGCAACCGAGTATAATAATAGACAACAGGTATGTTTCATGAGTTGACTTTAGATAAATAAGTACCTGGCTCCAAAGCTCCTCTGATCTTTCCAATGACGTTGTAGATCCTGGTTACCTGGTTGTTGCTGTAGATGTTCATTCGCACCTTACTGCAACAAAATAGTATCCAAACAAAGATAAGAAATAAACACCAAAAAGAGCCCAGGTCAACATTAAATGACTGCTGCAAGGAAAACATTTATTCTAGTTTCTCAGTGTGTTTGCTGTGTAGCATGCTGTTTCCATGCAGGGTTATTTGTGAAAATGAATGTGTGTCACAGAGAGGAGGCACAAGAGGCCTCATTGTGCTTCCTCTGGCTGTTTGCCACCAAAGGGTCACAGGTTTGGAACAGAGCAACACGAAGGAAAAGGCAGGGTGAGGCACCTAATAAATCAAAATAGAGTGAAGACCGAACTGAAGTGGCAGAAGGACAGTTTAGCAGAAGAGACGTTGATTTCAACAAATGAGGGAGTGTGAGTATCATCTTATTGCAGAACGACAACTTCAGTGTCAGGAACACTTACTGACTCTTGAAGTCTTCTGTGAAGCCTGGTCCAGTCTTATAGGAGACATTCAGAGCTCCTTTCCAGTTGTTGGGTGGAATCTGCCCCCCCATGTTTCTGTTATTTTAAATACATGGTAAATGGTTTACATAAAAAAATTAAAGACTACAATACCTGCAGCAAATATGCAAACAGTACTTTGCATGTTAGACAATGATTTGGAAACATATCGTCATCAACTAGTAGAGAAAATATGTACTTTAGGAGGTGTATTGCATCGTGGAAGCCGATCGGATGAACTGGAATCTTGGGAAGTCCGACTCCTTCCTCCGGGCTGAGTCTGTAGGTGTATTCTGGATGGAAACACACAGGTGTGATAAACTGTCCTATTTACTTTTCTTTGCTAACACATCCATAACTTTTTCTCATTTTGTCAGATTAAATCGATAGGAAAGTTTTTATGATTTTCCATTCATCAGCTCATTTAGGTCTGGACTTTGACTAAGCCATTTGAACACATAGATCTAAACTCTTTTTTTGCAGCTCTGTCTGGCGTTCAGGCTTGCTCTCTTGCTTAAAGATAAACCTCAGCTATAACCTCAAATCCTTTCCAAGCTTTCAGGATTCTTTGGTTTTTAGTTTCATTCAGATTCCTATTGATAATGACTTGATAAAATTGTCATTGCTTAAGAAACATTTCCCCACAGCATAATGCAGCCACCACCATGTTTTATGGTGAAGGTGTTGTGTCCAGGTTCAGGTTTATGCTTTGTACTTTTAAACAATTTTTTTTGCAGTTCAGAAAACACAAATTGGTCACATCTGAACAGACCATGTGATTCCACAGATGAACTGTGCAATAACATGCCTGTTATTCCACAACATAACAACTGCTTTGGATTAACAGCACGTGTTATGCTGTGCTGTTATTCCACTGGTGTGTGGCGAGTTTGAAATTCTTGTGGCTTTCTCTGTGACTGTGACAAAACATGGAAATGTTCAAGGGACATCAACACTTTTGCTAAACATTTTATGCACTCATGCAGGCTACAGGAAGCTTTTCTAACACACCTTTAGCTGGGTATCCTGGTGTGAGGGGGTCTCCTGCTCCATTCAAGTTGAGAACATTTCCTCTCTGAGCTCCTCCACCAGGCAGGTTCCAGCCATCAGGGTACGGCTGTATAAAACCACAGTTAGTGACAGAAGTTGTATTTATTTCCCACCTCTCACAATCTTCCAGACGGTAAATCACAAGGGATCGGGAGAATGAATACTACATTTCTTTCTTTTTTAGCCTCGAATGTGTTATTTTAAAACTTTGTATTAGGTTACCTTGACTCCTGCAGCCCAATAATCAGCAGGATCAGAGAACATAATGACTCCCTTTGCTCCTGCTGACATGGCATTCTTCACCTTCGAGACAGAATGAGCACAAGAGAAAGTGCTTATTAATGTTGGTCATGTCATGAGAACCGACAAGACAAATTAAATGTTAGGAGATAAAAGTGTAATGTCAGCCCGTTGAGTTCAGATCACATCTTTAAATACCTTGTTGCCTCTGAATATTTTCCCATATCTGACTATTACAATCTTCCCTGTCACACTGATGTTCATCTCTCTCTCTAACTGGAAAAAGTCCTCTGTTCGACCGTAGTTCACGTACACCAAATCTCCCTAAAGGGACATGAAATAAAGAAGAACCATACTTTGCTGCACTGCTTTCTGTTTCATCGTGATTGTGTCTGTGTGGATCTGAATGTACCTCTGGATGTCCCTTGGGAGAGTAAGCACTGTATGGAGGCACAATGTTGGTGACGTCCTCATAGCCTTGTGGAACTGGTTCAGCCAAGCTGGTGTTAAAAAGCTGACACATCGAAGACATAGTGAGACCAGAATGACATCAATCTGAATAATTGAATCTGTTGCCAGCTTTCTGAAGTTCCTTGTGCTTAATATTATCATTGTTTTTTGATTTGACATGAAACAATGATATTTGACACAACAAACGTATAAAGAATACAACACAATCAGTTACACAGTAATACAATCTGATGCAACATGGTCAAACACAATATGATGCAACATATTGTATGCTTTTGACTAATTTTGACTTTGATGCAATTACAATCTAATATAATATGACACAATATGATACAAAGCAACACCACATAATACATTACACAATTTCATGCAATACATTGCAGCATGGTACAATATAATAAACAGGGCTTCAGTTAAATATTGTCTTAGTTGTCAACTTTTCTGATGATTAGTAATCGTAAACAAGTAATCAGATAAAAACAACTGCAGATATCTTATTTCAGACACTGAGTATAGTTCATACAATGCAAAAAATACAAATAAATAATTCATTTCCTTTTCAAAATAAGTAAATATAAATTTTATTGCCTAAAATGCAATGACATAGCATGCCTTTAGTGTACGCTTGATCATTTGTAGAAAAGGATGCATTTGCAGCTAAAAATACTTCTAATAACATATGTAGATTATATATGGAGACAAAGAAAGGGTTTCATCTTAAATGCAAAATGTATATATATTTTCTACAGTTTTTCCATGATTAAACTAATTAATTGTTTCAGCCCTACAATACTGTGCTGTTTGATGTGAAAAGTCTCAGTGCAATAAACTTTATAGTCTCCAAGTAAATATGTATTTTGATCTCCACTGTCCAAAACATTACACAAATAAAGGACACTAATATTTGTGCCTTGATTCACATACACAAGTTAAAATATTGAGTTTTTTATGGCTCTCCATTTTGTTAATAGCAACTAACGTAGCAATAATAAAACATTATTTTGTTAAACAGCAGATCCAATTTATAACAAATATATAAGCAAAAAACTTCATTTTAGTTTGCTTTTACACAGAATTGTTAATTTACAAATTTCAGGAGATAAGAAGCAGACTACCTAATTTAGTTAATATTCTTTAAGTTTATTGGGTTTGTGGTTGCATTTTTTTTTACTTTGTTACACTCTGTCACAGATTTATTTTTACTCTGTCTTTGTGTTTTTCCCTTGCGTGTTTCTAGCATCACTTGTGTTCAATTAGTCAATCAGTTCTGGTATATTTTTGGAACAAATTTCATGCTCAGCTGTTGGGTCATGAGAGTTCAATGAACTGAATTTTTACTGTCCATTTTCTGTCTCATTTGCATCTGTCTTGAAGGTTTGTTATTTTTCTGTTTTACACACAGTTTTATACACTGTTTGTAAATACAAACAATGATTCCAGTTATTAGTGGGGAAAAGTAATTACTCCTGTTGTGAAAACATGAATAAACTGTGATTAATCTGACTAATCAGACTGACTAAAATGAAATGTTGATAGTGTGATGGTGTGAGTCTGCTTTGGTGCTTCAGGATCAGGATCTGAATTGATCAAAGAAAAATAAATAAATGAAATCTAAATTTTGGAGTAGCCTGGTAAAAATCATTATCTAAATCAAGCTGAGATGCTTTTGCATTAATTTAAACTTTATACTTAAAAATTTTCCAATGTGGCTGAATTAAAATAATTCGGCAAAGAAAAGTGTGCTGAAAATACTCCACATTGATGTTATGGGAAACGCTTAGTGGCAACTGTTGCTGTTATTAGATTTAGAGGAAAATCACTTTAGTTTTTTTCCTTAATAATGAAATGCCACTTTAAATTTACATTTTAGAAGAAATATAGGTTTAAGAGCAAATTTTACAGCACTGTAGCAAAGTCCAACTTAGATTTTCTGTGACTTGTTTCCTTTTGGTATCATCTCTTTGAATAAACTAAAACATACAATTTAAACAAAACATTTAATATAAAACTACAACAGTAAATTGTGAGAGCTTATTGCATTAGTGTTGGTACATTGAAATCATCATAAAAAATAAAAAAAAAACCCAGTGACCATGCATCACCTTCACTGAGCTGGTGGAGACTTAAACACATTTGCAATTTTATTGCCATAAAATCAAACTTTCTCGCTTTGTGCCTCCAGACACGGTGATCAAAAGTGGACATGCTTGTTGTCCAGCTGGACATTTGTCAGCTGAAAAGTATTACTGAATTATCTTGAATGTAAATCCGAATTTTGTCAAAATTCCTTAATGCGTCCCAGCACGCAGCAACAGTTCCAGTTCTTTGTTGTTTTTGTGCTGTTTCATTATCTGTGTCATAAGACACAAGCAGAGGTTTATCTCACAGTGAAACTATAAAAGGACCTTGGACCTGAGCGAAAACTTGCAGAGGGAAGGAGGAGAAACTGCCTGGAGTGGTATATGATCCCCACATGCTCTTCTCAAAAACACTGTGGGGTAGTTCTTGGACTGAATTAGCCTTATCATTGAAATTTGTGAGAAAATCTACATCTTTTCATCCGATTGAGATAAATGAAGTGATTGTGAAGAATCTTCCTTCACAGTGCTAAAAACAGTAAATTAGGTTTGTTTCACTAAATGTTTTCCAGTCATGCCCAAGGAATGCTGTCAAATTAGTTTGTAAATGTGAGCGGCCGACATGGGGAGGGTTATTCTGAATTCAGAATCCAAGAAAGCAAATGCGGTCTTCTGCTATACAAGTCAGTCTTGCTGCATATCTTACTTGCTGGCAGCTTCCTTACCTCTTTCCCATTGGGATCCACTATGGAGATGTAGTTTGGCTGTGATTTATTGGGATAGGACAACAGGATGTCATAGGGCACCATCTCCACCGAGTCCAATCCAAAGTCCTGCCAGTCCTTCATGATCTCCTCTGCGTATTTCAGGTTCTGCTCCGTTCCAGCCAGATGAGGAAGACGGGTGAATTTCCTGCAAGGAGGACAGTTACTGTGACACTCATGTGGTCTTAAGGCTTGTGCCAGCTGTTCTTTTATATCTGATTTTGAAATTCAATATAGCTTGGTATCCAAGTTGTGTCTTTCTCTGGCCTGTTGGTACTGTGCAGGACGGAATGAAATTAGAAGCCGATGCATTCCTTTAATTCTTTAAGTGCAGAGGCCTTTTTAAAAAGCCTCGTTTGGAATTGGCTCTTTTGTTTACCGCAGATGGTCTCTGATCAGGTCTGTCTGCATTTCATCCAAAAACTCCACCAGGTATTTGCTTGAGGTCTTGTGGTTGTTTGTAGTTGCCTTTGAACGCTTTGCGAACCATCCTAAAACACAAAATATACAAAGCATACAGTCGGGATGTTTGAAAAATTAGCAGTTCTCATGTAGATAAATAATTATTTGTTATAAATCCCTTTTATGAATATAACAGTAAAACATTGTGAGATAAGATCCAAATTATTCATACACTCCCATATCAAAAGGAAACAAAAAATTTTTAAGTATCAATCTAAAAACTTCTGCTTTTACATAGATTTTAATAGTTCATAAAGGAGATTATTTATACCCTAGTTAATAATCAATGGTAAAATATTTATGAGGATTTCAATAATCAATCTTCTTATAGTTTTGTTAATTTTTTGCATGTTTCCACTGTTAGTTTGACAATATATTTGTTTATGATGTGCTCCAGGTTTTTGACGTTCATTAAGCATTTTTCTCATCACCCTTAATTTCAGCTTCCCCTTCAGGTTCTCGGTCAGATTCACGTCAAAATACTGGCGGCACCATTCCAAAAACATTTATGCTACATTTCTTCTGAAGAAAGATGTTTGTAAAGTTAAAAGATTAGGCTACCTTTAAATTTGTTACGAGTCAGAGCAATTTGTGGTTAACAGTATATACCACTGTGTAAGTATTTTTTGCAATGTGGGCAAGCTTGAAATACCACCGTTGGTATGTTTCTAGCAATGTTCTGTGGCTTTCAGGTTTTTATCTTCCAGTGGACACTTCAAACACTGGTAGCTTGGCTAATTGTTGCTAGCATTAAAGTTAATTTTTCAGAGAACACATATTAAAAACTACAGAAGCATTACAATAAAAAAGATAGTGCCACAGGACAAAATTTATGATCAATAAACAAATCATAAACAATACCACCACTGCTACTTTTCTAACTTCCTGCAACAGTTTGCTGCTCTGCAATGCTAACTTGCACTTAAATAAGCTCAAGCTTTCTTTGAGTTTAATCTTTATGTTTGATATCTGACATTTACAACACTGCTACAGGTATCTATCTTTCCAAATAATGCTACAATGCTACAATGATTCATTGTTTGAGGTTGCTTGTGTTTCATTTGGGTTAAGTTGCTCAATCCTTCAAAGTGGGGGATGGTCACACGGATTTTGGTCAAAAACACTTATCTGCTGTGGAGAATTACCAGCCTTAGCCAGTGTTATATTTTTAACACAGGTGTGGTTATAGGCAGTGAGTGTTACCCTGCTGTTAGTGCCAAGATACTGAATGAGTCAAAGTGGTGACAGTCACACTGAGGCTAAACAGCATCACAAATCCTACACAAAACATAACCTCTTCGTATCACAATTGTTTAGCAATTACAGTGATTACTGAGCATAAACCATGTGATTAAGCTAAATGTCTCTATAACACTGCAACATTTGACTCAAAAGCAAACAGCCCCAAACATACACTTTGTGTTAGGCTGTGTTTCTGTGTCTCACCAATGCAGAAGCCCAGCAGGAACAAAGCTGTCACAACCACAGTCCACCATATCCAACGAACCAACCTGCTCTCCCTCTTCATTTTCAAGCAGCTCTACGTCCCAGAGATCCACACAGTACTGGCTCTGCAGAGGCTCAGATAAAGAGAGTAATTTGCTTAGAAGTGCACAGTGGGAGAAAGGCAGGGTGAGATGGAGTGAGGCAAAGTGAGCAGGGAGGAGCTGAAAGTCTGTCTGTTAGAGGCAGTGAAAGAGAAGTTGGGAGAGGGAGCTCATTAGTGCTGCTCTTTGTCAGGGCATTTAATGTGCACCTTGGCCATTCATGTGCTGACTCAGTATTTGTCATTATAAGCACACAGGGCCACCCTGAGGAGGCTTTCTAATATCAGGACATTCTATACTTTCAAATTAGGGAAGGAGAGAAGAGACTCCCGACAAGATTAACTTGACTCATGTTCCTCTTGAGGAAGTGCTGCAGAACTAACTTTGTAAAGTTCATAAAGTTGCAGAGAAGACCATAGTTAAAAAAAACACCAGATTAAATGTATTTTAAGGGCTTAGACAATAAAAAAAAGACAAACTTGTTTCTAAAATGGATAAAAAATAACTAAAATTTGGCTTGAGTATTTCTGGAAAAATAGAAATGTTTATATTTAATGTCAGCCTCACTAGCAATGAGAACTTGGTTTGCAGCAATTTCTGTTTGGGTTCACTTGAATGTTGGACCATTCCTGTAAGCTGCTGTCAGAGGGGGGGACAGTCTTGGTTTCCCACACCACTGCAAGTGTACTCTGCTGTTCTGCTGCAGCCTCTCCTGGCTCTCCGAACAGCTGTGTGCTGTGAAGGATCTCCCTTTCATCTGTTGGACTGGAGCGTGTATTGGTGAGCCTCTGCTCTCAGGAATGTGGGAAGTCAACACAGGTCACAGCTATGCTTGTCCTCTGGGTGCTTTTTATCTGAGGCTTTTATTGAAACCGCTCCTTTACATTGTGTGGAGTGGCTGACTTTATTCTATTTCAACGGTTTTTGAGCCAACCCTTTTCTATTGTTGGAAATACAGCAATTGGTAGCTAGTGATTTAAGCACAGTTTCCAGAGTGTGTAAGGTCACAGTTTATGTTTGTATGCATGTAGTAAAACATAATAGAATGACAGTCTGTTATGGTGAAATTACTCATTATATCTTTCCAAGAATTTGTATAATCACTATAAACACAGGTATTTTAAAATACCATGTGACTGAAGCGCAAAAAAGCACATGTGCTCAGTAAGGATCCTTCCTAATCTGTAACCTGTGATCAGATTTCTGCAGACACATCCTGGTTTTTCACAGCAATCTGGGAAAACAATTACTACCTAGCTTTAAAACCAGAGAGTAATAATCAGACTGTCTCTGAATGGGAAAACATGCTTGATTTCATAAAAACAGTCTCTTGAAAGCCCCTTTAGAGTTTTTCACAGACTCTTTGGTGCATTTCTTGAATAATCCTTGACATTTGCAAATACATTTCTCAAAACAATCTGTACAAATAGCAAAACATGGATTACCTACAAAAGCCAGTCTTTTCCTCAAAATCTTTAATAGTTAATGAACATGTCAGTGCCATCAGAGTAACATGTTATTGTTTCATTGTGTATGGCTAAGATGTTATATTACACATTGAGAACATATTTTATCATGCTGTCAATATAACTGTACTCTTGAGGGATTTTCTGCTGTAAACTTTTTCTAAAGTTTTGATGACAAGTATTGTAAACTATAACTGTGGGAGCTCAATGGCAAGAGACTAGAGAAAAGATTCATATAAACTCTTTCATTGTATTTTGTTGGCAAATTACAATGTATCACATGTCATTGTGATACAGAAAGGAACAGACAACACTGCAGAGGACAAAGGAAAAAAACAAGTAAGGTAGAAATGGGAACATAAGACAATCCTCTTGAGGAAATTCGTACATGCAGTGCTGTAGAAATTACAGTGCAATCTTCCTGCTTTCCTTCTTCATACTGAGATAATTTAGTCAATGGGGTTAAAGAATGAGGAGTAGAGTGAAAAGAACGCCATCAGCGTCTTGTTGTGGGTCACAAATCATTATCTATTCCTTCAGCACAACCTCACTCCTCTCCCTCTTCACGCTGGCTGTTGACCTTGTCCGATTCCTTGTCCTTCCATTGTCAGAAATGTAACTGGCTGTTCATTGGTTGATCTAATGCTTCACCCTTTACCTTCTGTGGAGCAGCTCTGGATTCACCGTCTGATGGAAAGGCAAGTTGACATATTATGACAACTTGTTTAAGCATTTTGCATGTAAAGAATTATACAACAAAGCTTTATACATTTTGATCAACATGATGTATGTAATAGAAAATGCAGTGAACAGCAGAGAATTGTATATAACCTCTTGTATAAATGTATAAAATCATCTGTAACCTATTCAAAGAAATGAGGAAATGCTTTTGTGATCTGCAGAAGTGACAATGATTTGAATATTGAACAGGTAGTTTTGAGAGTTTGAGTTCTGATAAATGTACCAAAGTGACTGATGGAAACAGTAATAACTTATCTCCCTCTAGCTGATGGGACTGAAATGAAAAGAACAACTAAAAGACAAAGTCCCAGTAATTTTCTGTTTAATAAAAAATACAAAGCAACGAACCAACATATAAACACATCCAGTTGTGTAACATAAATATGCAGCTTATGAACATATTTAGTTATATTGGCATCTCACATAAGAGATAAATACATTAAAAACAGCAATACAAGAAAGTAAATACTATGAGTGTGGTAGGCGCGTCCTGGGTGTGAAAGGTCTCTCAGTACGCTCTTGGATCATTTGTCCAGATGGACTGATGTCCTCTATCCTTGGCAATGGTGATCTAATGATCACCTATTGTCATTTTTGTTTGACATCAAAATAGACTGAGAGGCTCCTGACTAAGAAAGAAGCTCCTGCTTCTATACTGAAGTCTTCAAGCTCAGTTAGAGTACAGATGGTTGCATGGACAAGTGAAATGTCTGCAGAAGATACATTATAATGGTCACACAGGAAAAAGATTCAGCTGTGTAATATTGCAAGTGTTGTTAGAAAGGTGGAGGAACAATGAAGATAAAGGAATGCCTATAGAGTATTATTCAACTTCACCCTAACCTATCAGCAGCTAGACGTTTTGACACAAGCCCATAGTTTCCTCACCAGACAACGATCCTAATCTCGTAAACTGTGCTACCTGTCTCAAGGACTTTAAGATGGGGAGGAAACATTGTGGTCTTTCCTGTTCTAGTCACTTTTCTCTATAATCCATCAGAGCAGGAACAGTTTGTTCCCTACTCCAAATGGAAGGTTAAATGCATCAAATCACCTCACCCCCCCCCCCAAACCAAAAATAAGACAACAATTATTTTTTACATGTTTTTAAATTGCTATATGACTGTGTATATTTTACAAACATCTGGATTACATAATGCCAGGTTACTACTCGGAAGCAAATACAACCGAAGTAAACTATACTTGCTAAATAATTAAAAAAAAGCATGGCCAAATATCCAGCATGACGTCATTGATAGATACAAAAGGTTTGTGGTTCTTTTTGCAACGAATCAAGGAACATTTCACCAAATATTAATGGGGGTCGTTGTATAAATTTGAGCCTGTATCTAAAATGTGTTACTTGATCAGCTACTCCTCCCCCTCAAAATGAATGATTTTAATAAACTGTTAGAGCCCCAAATCAATATGGACTTCATGTCCACGATGCATGTTCATATGGCCCAAATTGTAAATAAATAAATAAATAAATATCTTTATGGCGTTCTGATTTCTGATGCAATAGCAATTGTTATCCATAATGTTGTCTCTGTATCTCATCCACACAGTGCTTTGCGTTTTTAAGTTACCAATAGGCAGAAGCGGATTTACCACATAGGTATAGTAGGAAACTACCCGGTGCCCCCAACCAGTAAGGTATGGGGGACCAGTAAAGGGCCCTTCTAGTTGGAGGTCCCGAACATGGCCCCTCAATTAATAATGTGTGTTTGAAATTAAGTAGGTATATTTAACAATGAAACCATTAACAAAAACGAAACACAATGCACAAGCCACTTCTAACTAAAAAAAAAAAAAAAAATGCTTCACGTAGACATTTTGGTCTGTGGCTCCCTCTCGTGGCGGAAAGAAGAGGCGAGGCGCAATGAAGCGATGTCCATTGTTCTGCCTGCTGATTAACTTTGTCAGTTTCTGAATTTAGTAGTTTGTCATTTTAATTGTCTAATCTTTATTGTTCAGGCTTCTGTACGTCAGTCGTGCAGAACGATAAACTGAGATTATGATGCAGGTAGTGTGGGGTTTCAGCCGCTGGAAGTTTTTCTAGAGAGGGGGATGAAAAGTCAAAACGCGTTCAGGGTAGGGAGGGGAAGTACGGTGTGTACGTATCTGAGCAGACACCGGTTAGACAGACACGGACAAAGCTGCAGGGAGGACCGAACTCCGACCTCTTGACCGGACCGGACCGGAGCGTTTGTGGAAAACCTGGGGCAGCTCCAGCAGGCAGCGGCGGAGACCCTGAAGGCACCATGGCTGTGTCGCTGCGGAGCTGGGTCGCCAACGAGGGAGGGAAGCACTTGGTCCTGGTGGGGGAACCTTTGGGACAAACTTTTACACTAACCCCCCTTGGTTCATGTCTATTCCTCTCCTTATCTTTTGATTTACATGACTGACGTTCACTTTTAGATGCGTTTCATGTTTTTTAAAGAATGTCCAGCTGGTGGACAAACCATAGAGATTGTTGTTAATCATGTGTCCTTGTCACATAAATTTACAGCATCAATAAGGTGAAAAGTAAGGACGTGTAATCTTTAAGAACCGTTGCCATCATCATTTTTCTTTCTGAAAGTGAATTTAAGATTACTGCAAGCATAAACTCTATGTTAACTGTAATCTATGCATTATGTTTCTGTGTGTGCCTGTGTGTAGATGCTGTGGCTGGGAGCAAACGCCTGGTTGTTCCTGAACACTTTCCTGCTGTTCTCAACGGGGCAGCAGTACCACTACCTCTACAAGATGCTGGGGGTGAGAAACGTGCTGTTTTATGCCTGTGACTTATTGTGGTAGCACATAAGACTTTAAAAATGATCTCTTTAAAAGTTCATCAAATCTTTTAAAAACTCATTCGGCAACTAAAATTCTTGTCTGTTTCGCTACAGAAGTATGCATATTTGTGCTTGTGAAAGCCTTTGTGGTGAACCTTTGCAACTGCCAAGCAATGGAGAGAGCTTTTACTGAGTAATAAATCTGAAAGATTTTTGAAACGAGTCATTACAGATATTTAAACTAAGCCCAGCTATCTGAATTATAGTAGTGTGGACTACAGCGGAGAAGATGCAGGCATTTAGACATTTAGAGGCGAGTGTGATGATGTGGAGGCTGCATGAAATTCAAAGGCTTTTTGTGGTTGATTTTCTTTTGATAGACCGAAACGCTCAATGGAGAGGTGACTTCTGATCTCCATCCTAACTGTGTGCCACTTCGGTTTAATAAGATAGAGCGTCTTTGGCTTAGTTTTCATAAGAGCAACAGAGAATACAGAAAAATAGACCCGTAAAACATTATTTTAAGAGGGCCAGATTTAAATTTCTGCAAAAAAGTTGCTTTTGTCTCCTGGTTTAATTTTGCACATGCAGTGACTTGCAAAGATGTTCATCTGCCCTTAACTTGTCCACATTTGGTTATTTTACAATCACAAACTTTAATATATTGGATTAGGACCTTATTTGATAGAACGAAAACAAATGTTTTTCAAAATTATAAAGCACGTTTACATAATAAAAATATATCCCAAGGTTTCAACATCTTTTGTTGTAGAACGGCACAACTGCCAACCAACCAAAAATGTGGCTTTCCACCTCGACTGACCGGCTGACCAAGGTGAACATTATCCAGAGAAGCAGTCAGGACCTGCTTCTCTGGATAATGGAGGTGCTCCATTATCCAGCAGCTCCTCCTTCTCTGGAGGAGCTGCAGGACGGGGAAAAATCTGTTAACAGGACGACAGTTAGTGGTACACTGTAAATCTGTCCTTTGTAAGCAACGAGAAACTAAAACGTTATCAAATGGAGACACGGTAAACATGTGGAAGAAGTTGCTCTGGTCTGATGAGACCAAATTTGGTATATAGGCGAAATTTTACGCTTCGGGAAAAACCAGCACTGTGCATCTCAAAGTGTTGTTAAAACATGAGGTGTGGAAGGTTTTGGAACTAATTACAGATAAATCCTGTATGTACCTAGTGTGACTTTAGTTTGCATCCATTTATTTCTCATAAAATAAGAACTGAATTAACAATTTCATTTTTACACGTATTTTACAACCAGTAATATTTGCGCTAAGACTGGAATGAAAGGGCAATGTTGCTAACGCGAAACAGTAAACGCATCGTATTTGTAAACGTCAGTTTTTCAGAAAGGCAGCAAAGTTGTAGAAAACCTACACAGACTAAAGTGCGTGCCCTCAGAGCAACAAGAAGCAATGAGAAACGGCAGCAAGCAGCATGTGTGAACTATTGCACTGCCTGTACAGTGGGAGGCAAAAGGGGAGGAAAGGGGCAAGTGTGGGCATGCTGCTTGTTCCACCGAATGCCTCACTGGAGGGCTTAAGTTTATGTCTATCTTTATGTGCACGAGTGCGAGTGCGATGTGTTTCCAGAGCAGTAATACTTCAAATAGCCTCTTATCTTATTCACCTGCTACTCAGGACTGTATGGGGTGTCAGAAAGGAGGGTATCGGATCTCCGTCTAGTGGTTTTTGACATCAGCTGCCTTTCTTTAAGAGGCTCTGAAGAGAGATCGTGTGTGTGCATCTGTTTGTGTGTGTGTGTGCGCATGAAGTTTTTAAGAATTAAAGGATAAGAATGGAGCTTGCTGAGGTTACCCTTAAGTTATATTTAGGTTCAAGCGTTGCTTTGTTCTCCACATCATTCTTACATTTCAA
Source organism: Girardinus metallicus (assembly GCA_903067095.1). Classification (NCBI taxonomy): domain Eukaryota; kingdom Metazoa; phylum Chordata; class Actinopteri; order Cyprinodontiformes; family Poeciliidae; genus Girardinus; species Girardinus metallicus. The sequence goes on along the minus strand of CAEGAE010067458.1, from coordinate 45,570 downwards.
CACCGACTTCAGTCAGCTGTGCAGACATTTCTGATTTCTTTACCACCAAACTTTTTCTCAATAGACTGCAGATTAGAGCTCTGGTTGTGCCTTCGTTGGTTTTTTAAGCAAACCTCCTTGCTTTGTTGGATGTCTTAGACCAGAACATCTTCACAGGATGGATTCCAGTCTCGCATACTTTTTTTCTTTGATCTTCACAGCTTCGTCTTGTTTTCCACACACTCTTCAGTAAAGCGAGAGATAACCAGAAGTGGCAGCACCTGCAGCGCACAAGGCTCCAAACAAATGTGCTGAGTTTATGAGATGCTAGAGTGCGCTCAGCGTTTCTGATTATTGAGCTACAGACTGAGACGTATTCAGTTAGATTATCCGTCTTGCTCACACATTACTCCAGCTGTGTTCCCCTGCGTTTCGTCACGTGTTGGTGTTCTGAGATGTTGCACCTCACTTAACCTCCAAAAAACGATTAGTTACTGTAAAATCTGTATGCTTGGCCCTGCAAAATTATGTTTACCCCTTGTAGTTTATTTGGATTTTTCTTGTGATGCCCAAACACAAACTAGGGTGTAATTATAAGCTGGAAGAAAAATGTTTTTCTTTGTTCAATACCTTGGTGTGCATTTGCAGTGGCAGATGTATTGAAAATAAAATCAAGTTGCCTTCAGAGCTCAACCTTCTCATGTGTGTAGTTTTATGTTGTTACAAATGCAGCTGTTCTGTGAAGGACAAACACCATCAGTACAACCAATAGTTGCGATGTTTAGAGCAGCTGTACGTTATTAAAATGCCAATCCTGGAGCATCTTTCAGAGCACTGTTCGATCGATCATCTAAAAATGGGAGGAGTATGACACAATTGTAAATGTACTAAGACGTGCCCTTCCACCTAAACTGACAGGCCGACCAACGGGGGGATTACGCAGAAACTAGTCTGAATAATGCAATGGTAACTCTGGAGGAGCTGCAGAGATACACAGCTATGGGAATGTGATGAAATGACAACTATTAGTTGCATGCTCTCTAAAGCTGGCCTTAAGGAAAGAGTTGGAAAAAAGCTTTTGTGTTTGCAGGACAACAACCCCAGATGTACAGATAGAGCAACAGTGGCATGTCTATTAAGTCAAAACCTAATTCAGATTATGTGTCATTGTTTTCAAAATCTTCATAGAAGCTATTTTTGCAAAGGAAAATAGACAAACAAAATTGATCTTTGTAAAGGATCTTTTGCTAAGTATTGACTCAGGGAAGCCTAATACAAATGCACATTGAGTTTTATTTCTAAAAAAAAACAATGTATATTTGCATCACTACATTGTGTTGGTACATAACACACAGTAAAATCTTAGTTTGTGTTTATAATCTGATGGTGGAACAACAAAAAAATCTTAATTTCTGTAATTTCTGTCTTTATGAGACAAACTTAGACTTGCCACCAAACCTCCTTACTTGTGTCTTAGTCCTGGAGTTACTAATTTGTACCATTATGGTCTCAGCTGATTCACAACCTAATTATTAGAGGGCTCAGACCTCCACATTGTGAAAGACAAAGGTGGTTTGCTGTAAACCTCTGTGTTGAAGTCATGCCTCAGGCTCTCAGCTGCCCTTAATTACATAAGCCCTGTTTGTCAGACCGTGATCGTTTGTGTGTGTGTCTCCCTGAGGTCGGAGTGTGCATCAGTCGAGCATCTGCCTCTGTGCTGAACCTGAACTGCAGTTTGGTGCTGCTGACCATGTGCCGCTCTGTGCTCACCTTCATACGCGGAACGCACGTGGTAAGACTCACGCAGGAGATGAACGATTCCAGTCACAAGGAAATCAAATTCAAAACTGAAATTGCATTTGGTTTCCTAAAGCACAACAAATTTCATAGTAAAGATTAGTTCTGGGCCTGGGCCTAATCGTACAACAGTCCTGTTTTCTTTATACAGTGATTTTTGTCTGTATTACACAATTATGTAGGTATCGAGCAGGAAAACGCGCCGGCTGCTGGACAAGAGCAAGACCTTTCATGTTGCTTGTGGCATCGCTGTCTGCCTCTTCTCAGGTAAAAAGCCCATTTTTTATCACCCCACTGAGCTTTGCTTCATTCCTTAATGCATCTCTGCTACGTTCTGATCCATAGTGTTTTTGCATTCCTGGTAAACCATCTGGGAGATCATTTTGCCTGTTTCATCAGCCCATGTTTGTACTTTTTCTCTGTCCTTATGACATCGTGAACCTCAGACAGCTGTGTATTTGCTAGGTTTTTCAGACTTCTTCCTCTGACTCATCCATGTTTTGCTGCAGGGTTTTTTTTTTTTTTTTTTTTGAAAAGCTGGCTGGCATTAATTTTTCTAGATCTTAGGTATAAACACTGACTAAATACAGCATTCTGTATTTAAAGCTGCCTGCTGCGAGGGTTTCCTCTGCTGTCTTGAGTTTGTTTAAACATCTGTTGACTGAAGACTCTTTGATTTTGGTAGATCATTGTTATCAAGGAAGCAGAGTACAGCTTTCTTCTTGTGCAAAATATAATGGATATGACACACCTCTTTATAATTGTAAGATAATTTACAACTTAATGATAATTGAGTTAATAAAGGCAAAATTTCTACTCTGGCATTGGATAATAGCTGCTTACATTATTAGACTAAAAACATAAACCTGGCATAAGGAACTAAAAATATGTCAAAAAACATTTTAATAGTGAAATGGACATGAGGTGAACAAACTTCATTCTCGCCTCCAACATGATGTATTACACTTCCCTGAAAGCGGGTGATTCATGTGAGAAATATTTTAATCAGAATCAGACCTTATGCTCCAACATGTAGCCGCTAGGGTGTTTTACATATGCCCTTCCTTTGCAGATGCAGTCTGATTGGTAAAGAAGGCAGATCTTTTAAACCCATTCACCCACTGTATAGGCTTTATGTAGGAATTGTGAAATCATAAATGTGGATTGTACATTCTTCATGCTTACTCAAGCTTAAATCGATGTCGGCAGGCGGCTGGGTGGAGTGACCCGCCATCACCAAACTGGAAGTAAACATGGGGAGCTTGATTTATGAAGGAGAGCAGTTCATAGGGTTCAACCCAAAGCTGACACAGTTCTTTGGAGTCATAGTGAAAAGTACAGCAAATCTGGTAAACTTGACTAAATTTAGAAAGATGCACTTCCTCAAAGCTGCAGTATGTAACTGTTATAAAACATATGTATGAGACAATTTGTGAAAAAATCTTTTTTGCTCCTCTGGTCTCTCCTAGTGCTTCCAGTGCTAACAACCAATCAGAGCGAGGAGGAGGGTCTTAGTGCTGTCAAACATGCTCATATACGTGCTGCTCCTCCTCTCCCCCTCTTGTTCTCTAATACTCTTTCCAACAGTAGAGCTTGCCATGAATACTCAAACAAACAGTTTTGCTGTAATGGTGAGTTGTTTCTGCACCAGTTGCACATTTAGCAGCTGGTACACAAGGTTGATTGACAGCGCTAAGACCTAACTGATAGCTCTGATTGATTGTTTGCGATTGGAAGTGGTGCATTTCTTCAGATGGAAATAGTAGCACTTGGAGGAGGTGCAGGAGCTCGATCTTTTCACAGATTATGTGATGTAGATGTAGGTCACTGAATTGACAAATTAGTTTCTGAAAATACATAATTAGTATGTAAGCAATAATAATAATAAAAACAGCTTTGCAGTTAAAGAAATCACACACCAACATAAATTACTGGCAGTTTTTTAAGTTCAGTAATTAAAGTAATTACTTAGTTAATTAACAAATGCCAATATCATGGAAGAAAACTGTGATTAGTGATCATGTGGTGATAATGATAAACTAATTTATTATGTTTTCAAACCCAAAACATTTAAAATTATTATTAAAACTCTTAATTGTTACTTACTATAATTATCTGTTTCCATGATTGCTATGTTTCTGTTCGCAAACATGACTGGAAGCAGCTATTTGTATTCTGTTGAGCAGTGCAGTTGCACCATTGATTGTAACTGATGCACGAAGATATTTATTACTATTCAAGCTGTGTTTACACATATGCCTGACAGCTGAGAATGGTGTTGCTGATGCATTCAGTAACTTTTATTTCTCAACATAAGAAAAACGAAAATGGTTGAAATTTCTAGTTCAGGTGTATAAATTTAAGCAAAGTACCATTAGAGGGTCGTGCTGACATGCAATTTATTTAATTACCAACAATATTAATCCCACAGTGAGAAGCAGAGCTGTACAATATATCAAGCTGACAAAATAATATATTTAGTCTGTTGGTTGGAGTCCTATATATTTTTTAGTGGTGGTTGATGCTAAAGCTCACAAAAAGTGGTGAGGACAAGAAAGTAAAGAAAGAAAAGAGCCACAGAAATACTGGTAATCAAGATCTGACGTCATCATGGAAATATTCAGCAATAGGATCACAATTATACATTTCCTGCTATCATGCAGCCCATCTTAGAAGTCAGTAAATTACTCACACGAGCTGTGCAGTACTGGATGTTTCCGTCTGGATAATTGACCTTTGACCTCCAGCTAACAATTGATCCTTCAAAAAAGTGAATCTGTTTTTTCTTTTCTTTTTTTTTTGCTGTTACATCATCTGTAAGCTTTTCCCTCAATCAAAACCATACACCTCTCCACTTATTATAATAACACACATTCACATAAGCTCTGTATTCTCAGTTGACAAATGACACTGTGGACAGAGAGTCAGCAGGATGGAGGAGAGACGAACTGTGAGAACAGACAGAAAGAGGGGGTGGAAGGCAGTGGAAGTGGGAGAGTATATAGGGGAGAGGAAAAGGGCCCTTGTGTGTCATGATTACAGTCTCTAATTCCATCAGCTGTTCAATGGCTGCGTACTTAGCCTGTGATGTCAGGAAGAAGTGCGTGTTTAAGCTGCTTTGCTTTTTTGCTGAATGGTCCTCTAGCAGTTCCTTTGATTGAGTTTTGAAGAGGGAAAAAAAAATCCCACATGTGCAACTTGGTCTGTTTTATTTTATACTTTCTCTTCATTTGCAGTTGTGCACGTTTCGGCCCACATGGTAAATGTGGTCAACTTCAGTTCGAGGTACTCCGATGACTTTCCTTCTCTCAACTTGGCTCGCTACAGAGGAGAGGTAGAGTTACTTAAATGTGGAGATGCTGCAATAGGACATTTGTTAAGCAATTAGCAAACACTATTTTTTACATGTTGATATGAATTCCTGGGTGATGTCAATTTCTCTTTTACGGGCTGTAGATAAAATCAAAATATATTTTATTCTATCTTCTACATATATAGTCTTAACAATAAGTTAATTTATCAAAATGTAGTGTGTGGTTTATATCAGAACACATCAGAGTTTTTTCTACGTCGTCATTTGAAAATAGATAATAGCTGTGTCTAAATCAGTATTTTGGAAAAAAATTTTTTCTCTAATTTACTGCCATGTGAGATATAGCTAAAGATTTTAATGCCAATATTTTTCAGAATGACAAAAAAGAACTTCTGGTTCCTGAACATTTTTTCTCTGGAAACATAACTTTTCCAAACCTTTTTGTCCACTTACGCTGTTTTTCTGCGTTTCCCTCGTGAGGTGAGAAAACTGGGCCCAATCAGGTAGATTACGCTCCTGATACAGATTGGGGTTTTTTTGTGCAGGAGTGCTGCTGCGATGTGAAGATACAAAAATCCTTTAGCTGAAATTTTTGGGGTAGATTTTTAACTTCTTTTGACAGATTTGGCCCTAGTTCAAGCACTGGAAATATTAGAGGGAAAAAAAAACTACCCCTAAAAAATTGCCACTCGATGGTAAATCATGCGATTTACTCATCATTTTCTCTCCACTTACATGGGTTGCAGCATCAAATCTGAAAACAGATGTTCCTCAGCATGACATTTACATATGTGCTCAATGAATCAACATAGTGTTGATTCATTGATCAAGATTTGCTACCCTATCTAAGGGTAGCAAATCTTGGAAAAATACTATTTCTAATAATTAGGTAATGAATATTTCCAAGTAAATTGAAATTGAAATTGTTGAGTTAAAGCTTCATCCTCTATTTAAGTCTAATTTACTTACTCAATGTTTGTCAAAGTCAATTTGATGTTTTTATGGTTTTACTTGAAGTCTACCTAGTTTAACTTGCGTACAGGGAAAGAAATTTAACTCTGACATTGAGTTCTGGAATAAAGTTTGCAAACTGTTTTCTCCTTAAAGTGCTGACGTTGCTCTGTTGTAATTCAAGGTGGCTAGCACAAGCATTAATGTAGATAACAGAATGATGAAGACTACAGACCTCTTTCTTTTTTGTTTTATTCCCAGGACCCCAAGTGGATCATTTTAACAACAAGTAAGAAGAACAACTCTTTCTTTTAAAGTTTGCTGCTCTAGGTGCTTTTGTCTCTCTCTTCTAGTTTCTGTGTTTCTCTTTTATTCTTATGTAGTTTTTTTATATGATTTTACCATGTTCTTGGGTAACTTTATGTGAAGGACAATCCAAACGACATCCTTGCCAGAAGAAATAAAATATTTTTTTATCTATAAAATGTCTTATACATCCCTCTTGCGCTGACTTTAGTTGGTCAGTATTTGTTAGCTTTGTCAAAACAGACTGAATGGGCTCGTTCGTTCGCTGCCATTGCCAAACTACAAAGGTCAATGTCAATATTACTTCTGGTCAAAATAAGTGAGTCTGTAAAATTAAAAGATTAATTTAAACCTAAAACTGTAAGGGGTATGAATAGTTTTATGCTTGAGCATTTTATATCGAAGGATTAAGGCTATAGGAGAATCAATGCTAAAAACGTTTGGGTTCAAATAAGACTTTGGCCAAGCATAGAACTGTATTGCTGTTAGTGGACTTAATGTGATAGAAATATGAACAGGATATCCTAAATGCAACGGAATAAAACTGTTACACTGCCATCACATTTAGATTCATGTTAGCAATTGAATAATTGTTTGCTTTAGCATATAAAACTGTATTTCTTGCTTTAGCATATAAAGCAAGAAATACAGATGGCAGGATGTTAATGTTGTTTGTTTTGTCTCCTCTGTATAACATGATGGTTCTGTTCAGTCCCGGGCGTCACCGGTGTCCTGCTGGTCCTTATCCTTCTTCTGATGCTCATATCCTCCTCCTACTGCGTTCGGTGTGTTGAACTAAATCATAATTTCTGTAATTATCAGAGATTATTCTTGTGTACCAAAAGAAGAGGAATGCAAGTTGTTTCGAAAATTCAAAATGCAAACAAACAAGCTATTTAATTATGTCTGGGTCAAATTATTAGGGATACCATGATCAGAGAGTTTTATGAAGGTTTCTGATTTAACAACTGTAGCCAACATCAGCAGATCAAACCAACTTGAAGCGAAAATGTTCCTATCAGTCAGACAGAACACTGTGTTGCCAGCACTGAGGCCAGACAAAAGTAAAAATGATCTGATTATGAAGATCTGATGATTTCTGGATGCACCTCTAAAAGTGCAAATCAGTTTTATTTTGTCTGAATGTTAATTATGTCTGCTGGACGTGCTGACATGCTAATGGACCCCACTGCCCTGTCATTACTCAGGTCACTGTGGGTCAACCTGTTTGTGTGAGGAGGACTCAGTGTGAATGTGTGTTTGTGGGGCTTCCTGCTAATTTCAGTAAGTGAATAGACAGTAAGGGACTTTTCCAGACTATGCAAGGCTGTAGATAAGAGTCTGGGAAACTGGTTGGAGTGTTGGGTAGATGACTGCTGCACACTGAAGAGGAAGCCAAACATCGAGTCACAGAGACATCGTAATATCAGCAGACATCAAAACCTTCTCCATTATTCCTAGTTTTATAGTTTTCATAAAACAACTGGGTTTCCAGTCTTCTCCACGTTTGTTTGATGTGCTCAGAAAAGTCCCATCCAGCCAAACCAGCTCTATGCTGGAGAAGACCATATATTTACCTTAATGCTCCTATTTTCAAAGGGTATATTTTAATAAACAACTTTATATAGTGAATGATACCAAGTTTTCTAAATGCATCTAGCCATATTAGACATTTAAATGAACAGCTGAGAGATTTAGTGTTGTGATAAGGATTTCTAACTTATTTACAGACATCTGTTTGATTTGAAAAAGCTCTTCTTTTTCTTGTGGAAAGCATCAAGATTGATCTGAATCTTTGTCAACTGTTTCAGTGATAGTCAAATTCAACCAGTGCATTTCTTAAACCCTGGTAAAAAAAGAAATATATAGAAGGATTCACTTATTTTATGTAAAATGTTAATATTTTGAGTTAGAACTTGATAATGAGATATTGGTGCTTCTTTGATTCCTGAACAGGTTTAGTTAAATCTGTATTTTTTTTGTACAACACAAATAAATCAGAGAATGCTCAAGCTAAAATTGAGATTTTTGTTGTTACTTTGTTGTTTTGGCTGTTTCAGGATGTCCAACTATGAGATCTTCTGGTACACGCACAACCTCTTCATTATCTTCTACATCATTCTGATGATGCACATGGTCGGGTAAGCAGCACTGAAAGAAAGAGTTTCTGTTTCTGTTCTCTTATTTGAGATTTTTTCCACAATGTTGGAACAGTTTTTTTCTGCTCTAGAAGAGAAAAATGCCAACAAATATTTTTGGACAGCCTGTAACAGCTTAAACCTAACTGACAGTCATGTTATAGTTCTGTCTCTTTTTATTTAAATTCTATTATTATTATTATTTTTTTTTTCAGAATAAAATATTTGAGTTTTCATTTGAAGTCACGTTTGAAGGCTGTTTACTTAATATTTCCATGATATCCAGACTTTACCTTTTGAATTTTGTGCCTTGTCTTCTACATTCTTTTGATCATTTTTTAACACATTTCAGGAGTCAATATTTGTTCTTCATTTCTCATTCATAGTATCTTGCAAAAGTAGTATTACAACCTTCACTTTTGAAATTATTCTCTATTATCAACACAAACCTCAAGTATTTACTATAAACATTAATATGTGGCATACAGTTATATTCACTCCCACTTTACTCTGGTAGTCATAAATAAAAACCTACAATGCAGAAAAGTTAACTTGTGCTTCATCTCATTATAAATCCAGTAGTTCTATGAAGGCCTTTAGAGGATTGTTAGAGAACAAGAATGTACAAACAACATCACAAAGATCAAGGAACACACCACACAGGTCAGGAATAAGGTTTTGGAGAAATCTATTGGAGGGATAAACCAATATCCCTTTGAATATTTCACAGAGCACCGTTCAATTCATCACTTGAATAGTGAAATGGCACAACTGCAAGCCTGCTGAGACATGGCTGTCCAACAGACGAGCTGGGGGAATATGTTGTATCAGGGAAACACTTAAAATGTGTGAACCACTGATTTAGATAAAGAACATATTCCAATTTTAGAATGGCCAAACCCATGTCTAGTAGAGACATATCCCGTCATGCAGCTTTATCTGAGATGGCTCTTCAAATTATACAGTAGGAGACTGAATATGTAGGCATATTACAATTTTCAGATCATATCTTATTTCTCCACTTCATATTTATGTGCTACTTTTTATTGGTCTTTCACAATTGTAGATTATATCAAATTGTAAAAAAGGCTCAAGAGTTATGAAGGCTTTAGGAGGGTGCTGTCTGTGTTTTTTCCCTCTGTTATGTAGTGACTTTTTTGTCTTAGTGAACCAAAATTCACCTATGCTCTTCTCTGCCTGACACCAGTGGAGTACTGAAGTATCAGACCAACATCGAGGCCCACCCACCTGGCTGCCTCAGGCCCAATCAGAGCAGCACAGAGCAACATGTCGATGATCTGGAACAGCTAGAAGATGATAGCAGATGTAAAGAGGATGCTCATTTTGAACCTCATTACCCCCAGGTCTGTCCATGTCTGTATGCAAATACTTGAGAGCTCTACATGCGTTCTGAGAATTGGAGGATGCTGGTTCCATTTATTAGAGGTGTGAGGGGGCAGGGAGGAGCTCTGTACATCAACGCCTTTTTGTGTGTGTGATTATGTGTTTGCCTGCGGTTGCTAGGCAATGTACTGGTACCATAAAATCCCCTGTAAAGTTGAATGTACTCCCCTGGCTTTACATAAGCTGTGAGCAATTACTATGTTAGGTAACTCAACAGAGAAGCACTTTGTATGGTAATTAGTTATTTCATGACCACATCCACCTTGTTTGAAACTATAATGTCTACCTGTAACAAGGAGAAACTACTTAAAACAACAGGGACAGAAATAAAGAAAACAAATTGTTGAAGTTCATTAAATGTGATGCAAACATAGTCAAGATGAAGGTTACGTATTGACATTTCATGCCTGCCATTTAGTCATTCATGGGTAAAAACATACTATTAGCAATATTTTTAAGTTTAATTTGAATTTTGTGGTTAGTCTCAAAACTCATCCACCTTTTTAAGTTTTTATAAGTTTGGTTTGGAAATAACACTCTGTGGCTAGCTGTTAGCTCAACTTTTAGTGGTGAGCTAAAAGCGAGCGTGTAGGGTGCAGGGAACATACTGATAGCTGTTAGCTAATCTAGAGAATCCTGTTTTAGGCAATTCAAAATATCCATCCCCATCTGTTATTGGGGTTATGTATCATAATAAGTATGTTGCAGACAGTGAGGTAGAAGAAAGTCTAAATTTATATCGGTTGTAAAACAGGGTTATTAAAATGAGAAAGAAAATGTTTACTACAAGTTTAATTTCATTGCTTAATAATGTTGTACTTGCCTGCAGTAAAGTGTAATTGTATGTGTGTGTTCTTGTGTATAGACTTGGCTCTGGGTGTCTGGTCCTCTCTGTCTCTACTGCGTCGAACGTTTATACCGCTGCATCCGAAGTAGTCCCCCTGTCACTATAGTGACCGTAATCAGGCATCCTTGTGATGTGATAGAATTACGTATGCTGAAGAAGGACTTCAAAGCTCGACCAGGACAGGTGAGACTAGATGTTTAATTTTGTTGCTTCTCAGATATATTTCCGTTTGATTCATTCAATCATTTCTCTTAATTGTTACTATGACGTACCTTATGTATTATTTCTGCATCTCCCATCTTGACCTTACATTTCACCCGCTCCCTCTTTGTTATATCTCTATCCTAATCTTTTTTCCAGTACATTGTTCTTAACTGTCCAAGTGTATCTTCATTTGAGAATCACCCTTTCACACTGACAAAGGTAAGACCAACTAACCCTGATGCATTCCTCACTCGTGACAGCAGCCCACAGACATGTCTGCATAGATCTTGTTTTCACAGGTACCTAATCTTTCCGTTTCTTTACAAAGAACAGGCATTTTGGTCTCAGCCATAGTCCCACCCGCCTTATTGAGCTGTGACTCTCGATTGGGAGCAGGGTTGCTCAGGAATATTATGTTTCACTTTGTTTGTTATTTAAGATTTGCTCTGCATTGCAAGAAAAACAACATAAGTTCAGGATAAAGGCATAGCTTTCTGCATATGCACACACTGATACAAACACACTAGGAGACTGATGGTTTCTGTGTTTACACTCAACGTGCTTAGCAAAAGTATTCATTCCCTTTGAACCTTTTCATGCTGTGTCACATTATGACCATAAACTTATTGAGATTTTGATAAAATAGAGCAAATAGACCAGGTGGAATACTGTTCAAACCACCATCTCATAATTAAAGTAGTATGGTACAGCTGCAAACCTGCCAAAACAGAGCCAGACAAGGTGGTCAAGAGATCCAGATTTTACCTTTCAGTAAGAAACAATGCAGAAAGAGCTGCAATGAAATGGTTTAGATCAAAGTTTTATGTGTTTGAATCAAAGTTTAGATCTAAATTAGATTAAGAATTGGTGACAAAGATTGAAACTGGCTCAGCTGGAACGATTTTGCTGAAAAGATTTAACAAAGATTTTGATGTTTAGATGTGATGATTGTAACATACCACATAAAATCCCACTAAAATACATAGTAGGTTTTGTAGGCTTTATAAAATGACAAAATGTGGAAAGGCTCAGTGAATATGAATACCTGCATTGGTGCGGCAGGGTGTTTGGTGTTTGAGCAGGAGGTTAGAGACTCCCTTTGACAGAGAGCAGACAGACCCCAGAGGCTGGTAATGCTGTCTGCCAACAATAGGGCTGCGAGTGCGCGCTCATGTGCATTGTTAAATTTAATGAAAAGAGTTGCAGCTCTGCACTGCATACCTTTTTCTGGACTGTGTGCAGATTTAAATGTCACATGGCAGCTGTATATTTTTTGTGTGTTGCCTTGTACTGACAGTGTGTGATTGTCACTGTAACTTCCTCTTTAACTCCTTACAGTGTCCCACAGTGAATAAGGAAACTTTCGGCATCCATCTGCGAGTCGTGGGAGACTGGACTGGTACTATCTAACAGTAACACACACACATACACGCCTACACACACACAGACAGGATGGAGCTTAGTTTGTGTTACCCCCACTGATTTCCACTTTTCTCTAGGGAGGATGGATTTCTGAGAAATGGCCTTTTATGTGCATGCGTGTGCACATGTTGGAGCCTTAGTTTGCCTCAGTATTGTACCCGGCATTGTTTTCTAGCAGGTTTTATTGTCCTGCTAGAAAATTTGATTAGGGTCATAGTCACAAACCCTTACAATTAAATGTTACAGGGAATCGTATTTTATTCTTGAGTTGAAATTTCAAAATGGGTCACTTGCTGCTGTTCACAGCCAGGCCTACATCCTTCCGGGAGACAGGAAGTGAAGCTGCTTTGTTTGTGTTGGCCCCTTAATATGCCATGACGACGTGCTGTAAAGAAAGTGGAGAGCAATAAATTGGGATGTGTTGAAAACACAGCCTCTCCTTTCACCTCCTCAGAGCGCTTCACTCAGCAGCTACTGCCCCAGTCAAGGATGGACTTGGAGATTCTTCCCATGGTCCAACAGAGAACGTACCCCAAGTAGGTTTCTTTGAGTGTCAGTGGTTGTGAGAATGAAATGTAGTTGGCCAGTCATCCTACTGTTTCTAATCGTTTGTTGGGGTCTAGTTAAAGAGTCAGATGAGACCTCATGAGTGTGAGGACAGAAATAGGGTTTAGGGGACAGTGATACCCAATCAAAGCTAAGCAACAACGTACAAACTCCTAAACCAGTATTGAACATAATGCACCACAGTGGCCTTTCAGTAAGAGCTGAATGAAGAGATTAACTCATTAACTTTAACGTTTCTGTATTTCACTGCACTAATGATCAAAAAATAAGTGTTTTGCTTTGTGTGTTGAAAGTTTATATTTATATACAGTAGGTGTGTGTGTGTGTGTGTGGTGGGGGGTCTTGTATGGGATACATTATAAAAATAATTTTAATAATTTTCCTAATAATATGTCAATAAGTTAACTAGTAGAGCAACGAAAAGTGCAACCTATCCTGCTGCTGCAGTTGATCACATAAGACAAAAATCAGCTAAATGTTATGTTTTGTTTTGAAATATAATTTATGTCAGCATGGAGTGATCCATTATTTGTTCCTCAGTCAGTCTAGTCATGACATTTTTTTGGTATGAACAGCAAATTGACAGATAAATGGAGAGACATAGTGGCACACAATGAGTTCATTGTACGAATGATTTAATCGTACATGCCTCTAGTGGTGTTGGTTGTTTAAGTTGTGATAGTATGTGCAAGATGTGCAGAGGTTGTAGTCTTTGTCTTTGGTTTGATTTAAGGTGTAGGCAATTTGCTGGCCTGCCCACTATGTTTGAATTATATATTTCTATAAATAAGAGCACTCGACGATGATTACATTGAGTAGTTGCTGCAGTTCTCTTTTTAAGCACACAAGACACAACACACTGTCACTATGAGGTACAAGTGTTAAGCAAAGAATTTAATGAAAATGTAGCACAAGTCCAAAGAAACACTTTAAAGATTCTTAAAAAAATGGCACATTTCAAAGATTACGAGAAAGTCTGGCTTCTTAGAAGGTAAATAAAAAGATGTTAAAACATTTCCTTTGCCATATATTAGTGAGTGTTCCTGGCTGACTTTGTTTGTACTTCTGTCCATGTTTATGATTAGGCTTTACATTGATGGTCCATTTGGAAGTCCATCTGAGGAGGTCTTCAACTACGATGTCAGCCTTTGTGTTGCTGGTGGAATTGGTGTCACACCATTTGCGTGTGTGCTGCATGCTCTGCTGTGAGTTGGAAAAAAAAGTCTGATGCAAACATCAAATGTTCACAAGTGTTAATGTGTCCATCTTTCTTGCTCTGGTGGGCCACCCAGTGATGGCTGGAGGGGCTTCAGGTTACAGAGGCTGTACTTTGTATGGGTCTGCAGGGAGCTTCAGTCATTCTACTGGTTTGCAGAGCTGCTATGTGCCCTTCATCAAAAGGTCAGGGCCAACTCGCTTTTCCTGTTTTCTTAAATGCAGCTGCATCATAATTTAATTAATTTAACTTCAAGGGTTGTAGAAAGCAGAAGACAATCTAGATTAATAATAATAAAATGTTGTGGTGAGTGTGAATCCCAAGATCTTGTCACAATAAAACCAAAATTAATACAATATTAAAGCACTGACTATGATATTTCTCATGCGGCATGTAATAATGAAAATTTACATTTCATTTTCATTATTACATGTTATGTTTTATTCAGTATTGTCCGTGTTTGTTTGTTAACCAGCTTTGGGAGGAGAACAGACCAGACTACTTTAATCTGAAACTGTATGTCAGTCAGGTGGACAATCTTCAGGTAAGCATGGCACACTGTTGCACACTTTACTTTTAAGATAACACAATTGAAGAGTTTTTTTGCTTCATTTATTTTTGTTCTTAAAATGTGCATTTTTGAAAATGCTTACCAGAGGGCAGTGGAGCACAGAGAAACAAGTTGCAGCAAAACTCCCTTTCACTCAAACTATGAGCTTAACTTATTTTCTCTTAATGAAATATAAATTGATTATTTATTACAGATAAATAATCAATTTTACTCTTGCTGTCAATGTTCTGGTTTTAAAAAATCACATGCTGTGTTTAGTATCCCTGTCAATGAAATTACAAATTGTTAGCTAAAGCTAAATTAGCTTTTTTGAACAGAATCAACATCATTCACACGAGTAAAGTTAGTGAGTAAAACTGCAGAGACTTAAAATTAATAAAAAAGTCTTTAAAATAATAATATTAAATTACAAAAATTATTTTCAAAATTTAAGCTTATATTTATATTTTAGAAGTTTTACAATTGTGGTGGAGTTGTAAAAGAATATTGATCGAGTACACCGTTTTGGCTTCTCATCACGTCTCCTTTTTTTCTTCCTACCACTCAAAATTCTCCGTAAATAGAAGCGTTAGAAACAGCGCCCCCGAATTGCCGCTGGTGGCCAAACAGTGCATTACATCCTGTAGGGGACCGGAGTTCGATTCCCCGATGGAAAGACTTCGATCTTTTTTTTTTCCTTTTTCCTCACAATTGCCTGTTTCAATGGTCGAGTGAGTTTAAAAGAAATCCTAACAGTACTTACCAGATACAAATAGTTACTAAATGAAAGGTTAAGTACAGCTTAGCTTTACTGAATTATTTTCAACCAAAGCATTATTCTAGTCCTCCTGGACTATATGTGTTGAAGCTTTGAGAAGCAATTTTATGTTTATTTTATTTAATTTAATTTTTTTTCTAAGAGATGCCCGTATGAAGACAGAAAAACAGATAACACTTTTGTTTGCAACATTACATCGTGTTGACACAGAGCTCTTGACCTGTAACAGGGGGTGTAAGTGACTCTTGTCGAGGTTGGGTTGCAAAGGGAAGAAAAAAGGCAGTGCAGTACTGAGGACAAAGACATGTGGCCCAAAGCTTTATCTTGTGCAAATGAATTCAAGCTGAGTTACACAGCAGTTGGTTTCAGCTCCTCTAATTGGCTGCAGACAATATACATAACATACAAACACTAAGGCTTACTTTGGCTAAGCTTAGGATTAATTCGATAGTGTAATAGAAGCCAGCATTTTGACAGATTGGTATTTTTAGAGCGTAACTTCAAAATGAAACTTTAAAGAATAATTTTTCAAAAAATGATCCAGATGTTTGTGCTTTTTAAGACTGCAAATATTTGTGTTTGTTCACTATAAATTATAGGTTCACCAAATGTTAAATGTTGAACAAAAATATAGATGTAACGCACTTTTTGTTAGTGACCACAAGAGGGTGCTGTGACCTTTGGATAACAGTAATACTTTTAATACAGCGGTCTCCAAACCAAGTATACATGCGATATTTTGTCCAAACATAGTAGAAAAGAATAACAGGAAGTGACAAAAACGGTCATATTACCGTTTTTGAACTGCAATTTGGTGCTACACAAAATTGTTGGGATTGCAAATTGGACACCCTTCTGTGATATCTTTAAAATATCTTTAAAAGAATGACACACAAGCAAAACATTTGTCGATACAATCAGGTCACAGGCAAATAAAAATGAGTTTGACCAGTTGGGGTGAAGTGGACTACAAACTAAGAGCTATAGAGTCTCTTACCAAATAATTTCATCTTCCCATAAGCTGACCAGTTTCAATCTCGATGATGAAGCTTCTCAAGCATGATGTTGCCTTCACAATGTTTTACTGTGTGGGGGATTTGTTTAAGGTTAGGAAGAGGGTGTTAGTTTTAGGCCATAAAATAAATGTTTTAAATGTAGATCATTAAGTCCTGGCCTGAGCACTATTTTCCACGTGTTTGTTTTTTGTTTTCTAAATGGATTGTTTTAATCAGTAAGTTTAACTACTTGTAGCTTTCTTTCAGTAATATAAACATTTGTTAAGCACCTTGACAAGAAAAATCTAGTTATTCTATTTGTTTTGCTTTACATTTTTTTCAGAGCATTTCTGAAGAACGATTTCTCCCGCTTTCTTCAAGGATCCTGGTTGGTCGACCCAGGTGGAGGCACCTTCTTGATGAGATTGGAAAAAGCAACAAACAGTGAGTATAGAAGCAACTTTAGCAAAAGAGTTGATTTGTTGTCCTAAAAAGTAACATAATTCAAGCCTCTTTCTTTGGCTTCAGCAAGCGAGTTGGGGTTTTCTGTTGCGGACCAAAAGGCATCTCCAGGACTCTCCACAGGCTGTGCAACTCAACCCGATCACGTGGAACAACATTTGAATTCAACAAGGAGTCATTCAGTTGATGGAACATCTTCACTGGTTGGAGAGAATGAATGGATTTTCATTCAATTTTGGACTCAAGCTTTTAATCTGAACTACATTTCTCAATACCTTTGGAATCTGTTCTTGTCAGGAGTCATTTGGCATTAAGGAAACGTCTAAAACACTCCCAAGAAAAAGATCAGCCTGACCTTCAGCTAAACACTTCAGGCCTGCTTCAGCTTCAGCATGTGATCGGTTCAATATGAAGCAAAAGCTTCTTTCCAAGATTGTCCGCTTTTAATCTGGTCTTCTTCTCAGCCCTGTTGGAGTTCTGGTTTCAGCTGCAGCTAAAAAGTACATTTCTTTTGTAATGAGAATTTTTCTTAGTCTCTCAAAACATTTGCAATTCATGAAATATATGTAAAATATAAAATTAATTTCCACACTGATATAACTTCTATTTTCAAATGTAATGCAAAGTACAGAATGAGAAATTTTTTTTTATTTATTGTAGTTTTAATAAATGTATTATCTATTGTTATGTAACTTGAGACCACAGTTTGAGAAAATTCCTTTTGCAATAACACCTTTTGATGACTGTGAATCTGTCATCTTACATGCAAAACCAAATTAAAATGAATTGATTATGAAATACACGTGTGTTTGTGAAACTGAGTGACATCAGTTGTAAGAAACTTTAAATACTCTTAAGGCAGATAATTCTGCTACCAGTAGAGGATATAACAGTACTTAATGACAGTACAGTCACATTCCTACTTTTAAATAAGTGAAAATCAAACCTTTTTTACTATTTCAAATAAGCAATCACCTCTGGAAAAACTTTTTAAATCAACTTTCCAGCATTTTCACCACATAAAATTAGAGCAATCAAGTGTAATGTTACTACCACTCATTCAGTCTCATACGTTTGGGTTTTAATTTAACACTTTATTTGCTTTTGCAGAATTACACTGGATTATTTAAGCACCATTGTGAACTCACAAAATAAAGGTTAATATTTATTCATGAGATGAGTGCAGAGCTGCATGATTACATGACTCACTGTCTGTGGAAGGCAACAATTTTGACCAAGAGTAACTTGGAGTTTCTCTGAGACGCTTCAAGTTCACGAGTTAACAGCAGTGGAATTTTACAGTATTTAAACTCTGCCTGATTTGGCAAACTTAAAGTTTAACACCCCACATGTTCCATGTAATTAGAATTGCTCTTAAAGTGTAGTAAAATGTGAGCTAAATAATAGTTCTGTTCAAGTTACTGGAAATCAAACTGAGCTCACATACTTCATGTGAAAAACATGTTTTGTTCTCCTTGATGAGGCTTCACTGGTTGATCTGGAACTGCATCTATTACCTGATTCATTGTAATTATTTGCTTTGTTTTGTATCCCATTGGCCTTTTTGAAATGGAAGTATCCTGAACATAGTTTGAACATTCATATGCAGCTGTTTGGCCACTGTCTGTTTTTGTTAAAGAGTGGTTTGATACGACGATGATCCTTCCTCTGAGCTGCTCTGTAGTAGTGGCTGCCTCTCTCCATAACTCGATGCCCTCTTCCTTCTATGGCTCCTCTTCCACCTCCTTCTTGCGAGGACTAGTAGAATGGCAAAAATCGAAGCAATTAAAGCCCCCAGGATCCCGGCTCCAAGCAGCCACTGCCAGATTTCTTTGGCCTGCTGCAGGTAGGGGGTCACAAACTCCTGCACAAACCTCTGGCCTGTGGAGATGTAGAGAGGACAAGCTGCAACTAGAGGGCAAATAGCTACAGGAAAACACACTTACTGGACATGTTTGAAATTATGCACTGACCTGGATCTAACAGATAAGCATACTCATATCCTAGCACCTTGTTAGACAGGAAGTAGTCTCCGTTTCTGTAGAGGGGAAGGAAAGGTATCATATAGTATCCGTCATTGTGTCCAATAGGGGCATTTGCTCGTGGGTAGCTGCTCCTGAGAGGCTGGTGGGTCCTGAGCCAGCGCTCAAAGATGCTGTGAAGGACAAAAAGTAAGACACAAAATAAAGAAAATGCAGTGGATTGTTTAATTAGGTTATTGTGAGAAATTTACATCCAGTTTGTATGTAAACACAATAGGTTACCTATCAATGAAAGCATGGTGCAACAGGAATATGGGGTCATTGGCTGAACCCTGGACATTGGACATGGAGCCGTTCATGAAGACATGCAGGGAGTTGTGCATGGTGCTCTGGCCTGGTACTGCTTGGCCAGTTTCTGGGCTGGCAAATCCTGCAGGGCAAGATAGAATAGAATGGGCCACATTAATTGTATGGAGAGAAAGATGAGAAAACAAATGAAGGGAATTTAGATTATATTCGTACATTTTAGGAAAGTAGATTAAATTGGTTTTGCATGAAAAAGGTATGCAAAGACACACATTGTGGTGACATAGAAGGTTATTCTCCTCTGCAGCAACAGTTAGCCTTAATACAGAGTGGGATGTCTGAGTTGCAATGGTGAGTTGGGCACACTTTAGCTAATAGTGTCATTTTTAGCTTAGCGCTTTAGCACTTTTGCTTTTTTGATAATGTTCAGATACTTAGTTTCACCTAAATTATTGTTTCTGTCTGTTTTATAAACTTTCAGTCGAAGAAAATTCAACAGCTGTGTTGATGCTTATGGTTATTGACTGTTAAAGCTGCAGTGGGGAGCTTTGAGAAAAAACGTGGACTTAGTCTAAGAATTTGAATGCTGCAGCTTTAAGAAGTCTTCAAGTAGTTAGACATTTAAAACTATGCTTTTATTTTGAAGTGGTGGAAACCATTTACGCAGTAGTTTTGTTTCCTCTCCTCATGTTCTCTCTTGTTTTCCCCACAATAACTTTATTTAAAGCAAGAAACACACAGGAACAAAATAAAATTGACAGTGGAGATCAAGATATAAACACAACAACTAAGGGAATTTATTATAATTATAATGTCAAAATTAAATTGATGCTCAATGGTCGTACTCTTTCAAATCCAGATGTAATTTGAATTGCCATAGTATTTAAACTTGACCGCAGTGCAACAAGACAAAAAAATAAATTAAATGCTTTTCGGTTGAATACATATTTTAACCATCTGCTTCTAATTACAGAAACTGTATTTCTTTACATTTCTGTTTTAAGCTGTGCATCCATGTCTACTGGTTTGTTTTACATGAAATCGGAAGTAGCTCTTTCACTGTATGAAGATAAATATGTTGTGGTTGAATCTTAGAAACATGGCTCTACCTTTTCATAATAAGTAATGTAGCAGGCGTTTAGAGTAGGTGTTTAACTCACAGTAGTGTACAGGGAAATTTTTTGTATGTTTACCCTCCAGGACGTTTCTAAAGCTCATGTTGGCAAAACGGTCCATGTTTCCCGTCTCGTACTCGGGTAGGCCTACAGCAAAGTCCACGTCGGCTGTTGTAGGAAGTCTCGGCACGCGGTTTCTATCGTGGTTGCCAGGATTACGCAACAGAGGACCCTCTCCAGTGGCATTGCACAGGACCTCTCGATTGTTGTACTCCTCGGGCTGCGAGCAGATTACCTTCACCACAAAATATACAAACACAAGTGCTTCTTAAAACAGTGTCAATGAAGAGTCTTTAAATGTAAAGTTGGAGTTGTCAGGTTAAGAGTTACAGGTATCCCCTAAGCAGCAACGTATTTATGATTTTATTAATAGCAAAGCAAGCAGAAAGCGAAATTCTTCAAGACAAGAAATGAGTAATGCTTCGATCCAATGTCAGGTGCAGCAACAAATGTTTTGAATGCAGCATTTCTAGGCTTCACTGTTTAATCAAGCATAAAACTCAATTAACTGTATCATTTTAAGAAAATCTACAGTTAGTAAAAAAATTAAAATCTGTGCGATATAAAAATGAAAAGGACTTTAAATCTGTAGTTGTTTCAATAGAAATAGAGCCAGAGAAAGACAGATTCTCCTACCTTCCATGAGGAGAAGACTGAAGCAGGGCTGATGAGGTTGGGATTGAGGGAGTTGCGTCCGCCCATGAGAGCGTCGGTGCACACTTCACAAGACTGGGCATTTCTCCAGTCCCAGTATGGGATGGTGAAGTTAAAATCCCCTGTAATTTTCCTTATCTCATTCTCCCAGTGAAGCAGGAAGACTCTGTGCCAGGGCAGAAACGCTGCAGATTCATGGGCAAAGTCAATGTCTCTCCAGACATTCCCTGGTCCCCCCAGGAAGGTGTCTCTAGAGACATAGTAGTGGATCCAGACAAACAGGTCGTAGGTGTTGATGTCAGAGAACATGGGGTTCTCACCATTTTCTCCCATCTCTGCTCTTGTTGCTGTGGAGATGACATAGTCAGGGCTGATGGTGTTTTTAGCCAGGTTGAGGTAAGAGATGAATTTCTGCTGTTCTGCAGTTGACATGGTCATGATGTTCCTTCGCACTGATTCCCTATACTGACCACAGTTTCCACCCCAGTACCCAAATCTGCATTCTCCACAGTTAAACCCTCCGTAGTTTCCGGCACAGCGACACGTACGGTTGAAGAAGGCCAAAGGCCAGCGCTCTCTGTCATCAATCCCAGTGTGTGGGTACTGTGGCCCATTGGGCTCATCTGAGACCAGCACCTCGGTGCAGAACCCACGGCCTGACAGAGCTCCGCAAGCCGAGCCGTCTCCTTCCCAAACTGGACAGCATTCTTTAGTTCGCAACCCCTCGGAGTTGGCACAGGGGCGAGGAAACTGGGACGAGCAAACCCCCATCAGGTGAAAAAGGACAACAGACCCAAACAGGTTCTTCATGTTGATAAGTTACTTTGGTCGCCAAACACCGTGGTGATATTTCACAGGAACAGAACCTGTTACGTTCCAAACCTCTGCTGACAAAGTCAAACACAGAAAATAAGAACTGTTTAGAAGATTGAGAGGCAAGAAATCTCTTCTAGATATTGCAATTAAAGGGATCCGAAGTCAATAGAATATCTCAACACTAAGCATCAAGTGTACAGATGCAGAATATTTTGGAATCATTATGTTAAATTTGGATCTTGTAACCTACCATCTAAGCAGCTTCTGAACCTCCGTCGACCTTCTCTTTCACACACCCAGGCAGCTCTCTCCTGGTCTCTGCCTACTCATTCAGCCGTTTTGGGGGCCGTCCTCAGAAAAAAGTGTGCAATTTCCTGCATTCACTCACACACACAGATTAATGCGAGCATCACATGCTCAGGATAATACTCTTGATTCCTTTTTTCACTTTGTCTTGAGCAGCTGACCTCACCCTTTCCTACCTCAGGCAGAAGAGGGAGGTTTTGTATGCACCATTGTAGGCCCCACCCCATCAGCCACTCTCCAAACTCCAACACTCCAGGCAGAAATTTACGCATGACAAAATCAATGTCTCCCTCTGAAAGAGAGAAGAACTGAGTAAAGATACGAAAGTGGAAAGTTGATGTTTTACACTAATTAGAATTAGAACCCGTGCTGATTTGACCCCAACATCTGCAGGGTTTTATTAGGTTTTGACCCAAAGTCCAGACCTAAAACCAATTAAGGATGTGTGGCAAGACTTGAAAATAGTTATGCTATATTTCTAAGAATTGATGCAAATTGAATATTTGCAAAGGGAAAACAGCATTTCCCATTTGATCCAAATATAAACATTTTTGTTTTTTAAAACTGTTTTTATTGCAGGCTTTGTGCAATGTTGGTTCTAAAATTTGTAGATAAAAAGAGTCAGAATGTCTTTTTTTATCTCATGCCAGACTCTTCTTTCAGTAGTTCAGAAAAGAAAATGCTCAGTTTTCATCAGTTTTCATCAATCTTCATCAAAGGCAGAGAAAGCAACAAAATTAAAATGCAAGGCTAAATTTTTGTGTTATTCAAGTCAGCGTAGCATCATCAACAATCCCTTTCTAAATCAAATCTGTTTAATTTAGTATGATTCCATTTTCCTCTGGATGCTTCATCTTCTGTAGTGATTCGATGAATGAGGATTTCTTGCCAAATAAATGAAACAAACAAGTACCGAGGCTTGATATTCCTCTGCACTGTGACAAGTAGTCTTATTGAAAATGACAACAGCAATTCATACAGACGTGATACAGAGTACTAATGCCAGTGGTATTTTACAGTGAGGGAAATGAAAACACAAGCTTTGACTGTGCAATAGAAAATGCACTTGAAAGACAAGGACACATTAAGTTTAATACATAAATAAATGCTGTGGCACTTTGGTATTTCTCTTAAGTAAAATAAACATTTCCTGATTTAGTAAAGTAAATTATTAATGCAGCCACTAATGTTATTCACAACCTTTTTGTTATTTTCATACAATAGTAAAAGCTAAACCAACACTTGCTAAATTTAGTTGTAGTTTTTTAATACATTTTCTTGTTGCACAGAAATGCAACCTTTTTATTGTCCGGCTCTTACAACAGTAATAAGTTCAACAAGTTGATTTTAGCTGGCTATCAGCCTTGTAGCCATCCTCCTGCTAGAGGCTTACAAATATTTTTACCTGTGGCTTTCCAACTGAACAACTACCTTAATGACAGTGATAGACTTTTAATTTAGTTTTCTCATATATGTATATTTGTAACTGGAAATAGTTCCAACTACAGGGGGGATTTGCTCTCTCTATTAGCAAAGGAAACATATTTCAGCCATCTGGAAGGCAGTGTGCAGCGTGATGGTAATGAGTATAGTTATTGCATTTTGTTCTCAGGACCTTGTTTGTTTAAGTTGTTTTAGAGTTTATTTATTTCTGTGTTCCTTAGTTTCTTATTTTCATTAGATCAGCTTTGTTTCGGTTTTGACTTTAGTTCAGTCCTTTCTTAGTGATTCCAGTTTTTGTTTATTTGTTGTGTCTAGTTATTCATTGTTACACTAGCTTAATTATGTTTGTTAGGTCTAGTTATTCTTTAGTGTTAGATTTATTTTCTAGTCCCTCACCCTCTGTACCACTTTCTCTTCCCCCTCACACCTCGAACCTATTTCTAATCAGCCAGCTGTTCCTTTTTCAGTAATCAACCTCCCCAGTATATATACAACTCATTCTCAGTTCCTCTGGTTGTCTCCTTGTTACTTCCCCGTAGAGTCCCAGCTATTTTTTTATGTTGGATTCCTGTTTTTGTTTGGCTCTGGCTCCCTGTACCATTTGTAAGTTTTGTTTGTAATTTTTCATTAAAATATTCATAATCAATCCCAGCTTCTGCTGCTCCTGCAAAGGGGTACAACTTTAATCGACTAATTTTGACAAATAGAGGAACTTTATTTTTCTTTTTTTAGTAAAAATTACTCTTTAAGGTATGTATTAAAATATCTGGGCAATTTTCCAGCATTACATAAGACAACAGAATAAGTTGTGTAATTAAAAACTCAGAGACTCTCTCTGCATCTCAACACACCATACGTAGAAACTTCTAGGAGGAGAGACTCTGACATATTTCCTCCCCACATGCTCCAACTCCTCAGGTCCCACAACCCACTACAGACCCCAGAATTATCTGTGCAAACTCCAGGATCACAAGCCGCTCACATGCTGCTGTGGTCAGGCACGGGATGCAGCTTAACTGGCTGAAGGAACGCAGTAGAGCGCACAGGAATGACCGTCACAGGATAAACCCGCCCTCAGGGTTCCTATAAGTGAGCCGAGTACAGATACGCTGTGTATTTCTTTGAACTTGCAAGGAATTTCACCTTAGATAAGCCTGTGGAGTTTACTGCAATTCAGACCAGCGACTCCTGAACATCATCCAGACGCCAGATGATGCCAGTAAAGTTAATATTTAAATAGCTCTATTCTTCAGCCAGACACAAGAGGGCAGTATGAGCTGTTTGTATGGAGGGAATAATGCGTGAATTATTTGCACCCAGTTACTTCTGGTGTAATGTAAGAAATGACGGGACCAAACTAGTCCTTTTGCATATCCCCTTTACCTGCATATGTGGAGTTGACACTGACCAATGTTTGGCTGCAAGAAGAAAAATGTTGACTATTTGCCTGTTCTAACTGGAAAGCAATAAAATCTCTGAGAAAATCCTTTAAAGGGGTGGTATTATGAATTTTACAAGCCATTTTATAGTACAAAAATCAAGTTAACTTCAGTTATGAAAATGCTATATATGGAGAAATAACTTTTTTTTTTTTTTTTTTACTTTGCTATTTAATGCCTTGAAATTGGCATCTATCCTTTCATGAAGCTCCTGTTTGTTTTGAAACAGTGAGAAGTGTTTAGGCATCCCTGAAACGCTGCTGTGGTAGATTCAAGGATTTCTCAAACATGTATAAAATAATCAAAGCAACACTACAGGTATGTTTCTGATGATGAAATAACATTATAACATGATGTAAAGTTCAAAATAGTCAATTTTACTAATGCCCCCTCCCCTACTATACCTATATGGGTACTCCAGTTTTTAGCTCACGCCCTCTGTTTTTGCTACGTTGGTTTTGTTACTGTTGGATTCATTGTTTTGTTACTTTTGCTAATTTCCTGTCTTCTTCTTCCATTCATTCTCCCTACATAACTGCACAGTTAATAGTTATTTTCATAATCAGGATGCAGGAATCTTAAAGAACCTAACTACTTTCTGTTTTCAGATTAGCTTTTTTAGATCTGTAAGAAGTTGTGTGTCTGGACATTTACACAAGATCCTGATAGACTTTTATAATTACATTATATTACAACATTATATAATCTCTGACATTATCTACAACATATTTAAAGTACTGAACTAGTTCCTTACTGCTAACATAAAACACATTCTACAGTCAATAGTGAGACATATGTTGCTCTTTCATCCACCTTTCATGTATGTGTTGGTTTATTTTTATTAAATGCATAGTTACATAAATGATCTAAGCACTCCGACCACTGAATGCGATGACGCAGGTTGGGTAAGCGCTTGTGTCCATACACTCTTAAAAGGCTTTAAGGGTCATAACCTGTTGACTTTTGTGTCTCATTTGTATTTAGAAAAACGTCCAGTGGTGATTTTTAATCTTTTAAAAAACAAAATGTCAAATTAACTCCACACACCACATATCTCTCAATAAGAAATATAGCAATAGCTGACCCCAACAAAAAAAAAAAAAATTACTTTTCCCCAGGTTATCACTGTCTTCCTGCAGGGTAGAATTAATACACAGCTGCAGCGTCCCCAGTCTATGTGCTGAGCGTGTTATCAGAGCGTTCAGGTAGTCAGAGGCACTGTGACAGCTTGTCAGCCTGTGCTGACAGTTAACACCAAGGCTGCTTTTTGTTTGGATGCACCCAGACTTCACAGCAGCCTGCAGTGATTTTGAGGACAAGCTCCTTTAAACTCTTTAAAAGTTGCCAAAAATACCACTAGTAATAACAGTCTACATGATATTCTGAATATGTAGCCTGCAGGGAAAATCCTGTCAGTAATTTTATGATAAATTAATTTCCATAAGTTATCTTATTTTGAGCTGTGGTGTGTAAGAAGGCAACCAGATTCTTATAAAAAGGTAACGGGGGATGTGTTTGTTTGACTTCTACCATAATCTTATCCTATTGGAAACAGAAAATGAATGTGATAGTCTTTATCACAATATCACAAATTTGTCTAGTTACCATGAAACAAATGGGCATCATTGAAACCCAATCTTCATGTGGTCTGTGAGGCAGGAAGCATTTAAATTAGAGTGAGTCTTTTATAACTGACGTCCTCATTTCTCCGCTGGCGTTAAGCTGATGTTTTTAATTCTCTATTTGTCCCACTTACAGGGAAAATATCACAGAAAAGTGTCAAACCTGTAGATCAGCTGCGTGTCTATGGCAACCATGGGCATTCACTGTTATTCAGAAATGCCATTGAATAATTGATTTGCTAAATGACATGGAGTCTCTTATTCTGCGATTTGTGGAGGAGTGTGGAAATAAGAATATTTTATCCGATGGATGTTACACGTCTGCTGAGTACGCCGATGTACACACTGATTATGATTATACAAACATATGGAGTGCAGGTGTTGGGTTATTTCTTGTAGCGTTTATTCTGTCAATGTAATCTCATTTTCCTCCAACCAGGGGGAGCTGTTGCTATTTTCTCCTCTCCCACATGTCCCACAAACTCTGCCTAACAGTGTCAGTGTCAGATTACGCTAATATTCTGTTATAACATGATGATTTCCATCTATTCTATCATTAAATCCAATCCCCACATCATTTGACATGTTACACTCTATTATATGAGATTGAATTGTCTCAGTTTGATCAATTGTAATTCAATTATTGATACTAATTTGCACTACTGAAGTCTCAAGAGTCCCTTTTTGGGTACTCTGTTTACCATTTTGCATGCGTGCGTACGTGTGCGTGCGTGTGTGTGTGTGTGTGTGTGTGTGTGTATGTCTGCTTATTATCATGAGGCAACCTGATTGATGATTTTCTGCTTTATAAAAACAACAAATGTTTACCATGAAAAGTGATCCTAAGGTCATTTGCAATATCAGTGGGATGACTTAATACAGCAAGAGAGTTCTTTAAGTTTTGCATGAACTGTGATGTAAATGAAAAATATGAGTGAAAATATTAGTTTTTTTTTTACTTTTGTTTTGTGAAGGCCAGCTCTTAAAGGCCAGTATTACTTTATGGTAAAAGGCATAAAAAATATATAGGGGGATTAAGTTACATCCCAAAATTAGAGGATGGAGCCTCCAGAAGCTCACATTTTAAGTCCAAATGTGTTTTAGGAGCAGCTTAGTCTGCAGCTCACATCTGGTATGCAGTGATTTATGATTTATAGTGATCCTGTAAGCCATTACTGGCAGTCAATTCCTTTTTAAATGGTGCATTCAAGTGATCACTAACCCTGTTGTGGTCTTTTGGTCATCAGTCACCTCTTAATGCATGACATAATTTGGATCAATGGATGAAGGGGCCGCTGCAAGATGTATCTGCTTGCAGTCAGTGTTTTTCCTTACAACAGACTTACGATGATAAAATGATAAAAATATAAGAAAGGAAAAGCCTGCGATGGACTGTTCAAGGTATACCTTGCCTCTGGAGGTAGACACCACCCCTCCATGTGATCCTACATAGACAAGCGGCTATAGACAATGGATGAATGGATGGAGGGTAACATAATGAGTAGTCTGTTGTCGATATTACTTAGGTCTAAATCATTTAAAAATAGTTATTCAACCATAAAAAAAATAAAAAAATCCAGATCAAAAGGAGCAAAGCTAAATGATTCACAAACTAAATACTTGACCAGTTGCGGGTTTTGATAGGAAAGGATTGGCTCACAACCCATCACAGCACAAATGATAGAGACAGCACAAGCACTTAAACATAAAACAGTTTGAATTACAGAAACAGATAGAAATATGGCTGGAGAGGACCTGGAGAAGATTAATGTGTCTCCCGAGACATTTGGTGGAGGTGCTGTGGGGTTCCAGGGAAGCTTTTAAGGTTTACCCAGTCATTGTTTAACCTCATCAAAAGCTGTGTTCTCATTATTTTCACAATTCTGAGCTTGTCTTTTTGCCGTTTCCATTTGCTTTGTGAAAGGACCTTGCCAAGTGAGGTAGTGACACTCCTACATCATCTTACAGGAGCAAGTTAGCTTCACCGGTTGAAGGAGTGATGATTGGTTTGTGTGACCAGCCAGCTGTAGGGTTTAAAAGCACAAAGAAGACTCAGAAATAATTAGCCTTTTACCAATGTGTTCTTGGTTAACAAGAAACCACTGTAATTGTTCATTAATATTTTATTTTATTTAACCCTTTTATGCATGAATTATGATCCTTTGTGTCAGGATTTTTTTCAAATTTTTTTTTTATTTTCTTAAGGCATAAAAAAAAAGGTAGGAAAAGAAATTTTGTAAAATTTATTTTATTTTATTTTATTTTTTTAGGTGATCAATTGCAATATTCCCCAAATACATCAGTAGTATTGTTCTTTAGGGGTCATCTGATGTCACAATATTGTTTTTTTCGTGTAAGAGTCGTCTACAGTAGAAGGAGGGACAGGGTCGGTCGGCATGCTTTTTTGTCTGTCGGCCATATTGGATTTAACAAAAATAATTTCTTGCATTTGCAGCTGATGGCCAGCAGTTGATAGTGTATTTTATGATGCATTAGTGTCCACTTCAGTGGTCTGTGTGCATTTATAACATAAAAATCCACAAGAAGCACAAAATAATGGCTTTTAGATAGCTGTCCACTGTAGTGACTACAATGCATGAAAGGGTTAAGAACGTTATGTGGATACTTTCAAAAATGATCATATCCACAGTGCTGATGTCAATGCTTCAAGACATCTCTTGTTGTCCCACACTGCTGGCATAGCTTCTAAAAGCTCACAGCTGAGTGTAATATCGCCGCCTCCTTTTGAGTTATGACTGGCCAAAGGCACGTCAGAAACAATTCATCTTTCTGAGTTTGTGATGTTTGTAAATGTTATGTGAAAGAGGAACCTCAGAGCCTGATCTTTGTTTTTCAGTGTTTTCAGTACATGACCTTAGATGTCCATTGGAGTGGTTTGTGATGTGTGAAATGGTTAGGATGAGAGTTAGCTTGTACATGTCTGAGGCAAGTATCTTCTAGTGTCTTTCACACTATTGATGGAAGGATGGAGTGGGAGACAGATGGACAGACTGGGTCCTTATCTAGAGTAATGTGGACACTGGACACTGTTCTACTCTGATGGGGTGAATGAAAATTAAGTTAAAGGGATTTGACCTGCATCTAAGATCATGAGATATGGACCTAAAATAAAGGCTCCCTTAATATTCTCTAAGATGGGAACACAAAGATTACATTGGAGGGTGTTAGTGTGAGAGACATGTCTGGACTTTTATCCTGGTCTTAGTGCCCCCATTATCTACTCTTAAGTGGAACGCAGTAAATGTGTAAATGGATTTTTATGGCAATTGTTGAGGCAAGAAAACAGTTACCTGAAGATATTGCTACCTTTGCTTGGTTATGTTTTGCCTGAAACCATGGGACTGAGTTGAAGCAAGATGTTCAAAATTTTGCTGAAATCCCTACAATTTTGGGTGATTTGAACAAAAAAATAATAATTTAAATTGGCTTGAAGGGGAAAACTTGTCATGTAATTTAAATTCAGATTTCAAGCAAGATTTAGTATTGTTCCCCAAACAAAACAAATAAATACATAAGATTTACTTTAACTTAGTTTTTCTTATTCTTCCCATGCATGATGGATTTTCTCTGGGTAATCAGACATATTCTCATGGTCACAAGGCCAATTTAGAGTGGTCAATTTCCTGTTCATCCATGGCTTTTGACCAATGTTTCCCAATACCGGTCCTTAGGGACCACTGCCTTGCATGTCTAAATTGTCCTTAGTTCTCAGTGATATGTACCTGGTTGTATGTCTTTGTGTTTACTGTTGACAACTTGTTGAGGGTGTGCCCAAGCTTTCACCCAACGACCGCTGGAGATGAGCACTACCCCTTTATAATCTTTCAAGGATTAAACAGATGTAGAAATTGATGGCTGATTCTCTGTTGAGCAAAATCCCTCACTCATTATGCTTGTACATCTCTTTTCTTCATCTGATCCAAGTTCTGGTATACATTTTACTTAAATTCCAAGAATGATCAGGACAATTTTCACTGGACCTGAACGTCGTTACAGACACTGTCACTCAAAATCATTTAGTTTTGTGCTTTGATCTCTGTATCTTGCAGCCTTTTTACTTTCTGTTCAGCTCCATTGAGACTGTCAGTGTTTAAATTCATGTATCATAGAAACCTCCTTGAATCCAAAGTTAATATTCTGATCCTGTTAATGTCAAGTTCTTATAAACACTACAACTTTTTACTATTTCTATTGATTCAATTAATAACATTTTTCTGTTATTTTTTAAAAGTTTTAAGCTTGTTTTTTTTGTTTTGTTTTGTTTTTACTGATGTATCTTACTCTGCTGTAATCCGTCTACTGGACTGTAAGAATGGGTCTTACATTACTGTTGAAATGTGGAGGTTTACTGTCCACAGAAATTGTTTTTTTTTTTCTTCTGAGCAGAACTTGCGTTTGAATGAAAATCTATATGCCGGTCTTTTGTCTGTTGTTCTTAAAAAGCTGAATATACATTAAATATATTTTGTTTCTACATGTGGATGCACAAGGGCACATTTGTGTGAGGCATGCAGACAGTTTGCAAGTGAACTATTGATAGTCTGATGGCTTTCTTTGTTTTAAAATGAGCCCATAATTGTAAGAAAACATAGAACAGAGATCAGGTTAAGGTTACCACTATGTCCAACCTTCATGTGTTTGCACGACAAGGCAGTGTCTAAAAATGCACAGCTGTGTATGTGTACGCATACATGTCATGCTCTTTTAATGGTTCACTAATCCCAAGTGCATTTGGCAGACAAATTAATCCAAGCATTGCCATAGCCAAGCTCTAAACCTGCCCCCCACATGTATCCCATAGACCCATCTCCATTTCTCTTTGGATCTCTCCCCAGGCTTTACTGTACCAGTATGCATCTCCAGATGGTATTGTGGAGGTAGGTGTGATGTGAGATAGAGAAGGAGAGACAGACAGCAAACAGAGAGATGGTGGGAGACCTGTGACGGACAAAGCCTCATTGGAGCAGAGAGGAAGCGAGACAGAAAAGATAGAGACAGACAGAGAGAGTTAGAGTTAGAGAGAGAGAGAGAGAGAGAGAGAAGGGGTGTTCATTTGTTGCCATAGTGAAAAAGTAGATTAACCACAGTGAGCATGATGCCGTGATGCACTGGTGAGGGATGCTGTGTTTCTGTGGGAGTATTCACCCCTGCAAGCTGAGGTATGTGACTCTTAACTTCTTTTATCTGGTATGCACAGTTGAAAACAACATTTTACATGCATTTAGGTGACCTAGTCCAAGCAACCTGTCATGCATTTCAGAGATAGAAGTTTTTCAAGATAACTGTTTCTTGGACACCTTTGGTAACATTTCTTTGCAAAAGGAAAACAAAAATCTAAAAAAAAAAGGCCCAACAATTTGAAAATGTTGTTTAGAGCCAATACCTGATCCATAAATATCTGAGCTACGTTAAGCTGCAGTTTGTAATTGTATTTTCAGACAAAACTGTTTCTGAAATCTTATTGTCTGCTTATTTATCCACAGTGGATGTCAAGCCATACTTCTGGTTTTCGTTTGCACAAAAAGCAAGAAAAAATTAAAAAATATTATAGTAACAGTCATATTTTGCATTCATAGGATCTGAAAAGAATATATTTGAAATACAAATTTTCTTAGAGTCTTAAGAAGCTTGTTGTGTCTGGCAGCCTCTGTGTTTTCATTGCATAATGGAGAGCCTAGTGAGATGCTTCCATTAGATTTACATTGACTTTTTATCATTAATGATTTAATCTCTGTGGCTCTGTAGCTGGATGCCAAACAAATCCGTATAGGTTAATGGCTCTTTTACTCTCATGCGAACGCATTGAAACTTCAAATGTTAATCGATCTCCTCTTCTGCGTCGTCATCTCAGCCCATGGAGTCACCTCTGGTGCCTGTCTGATCTGTGAGGAGAAAGAGATACACTCAGTCTATCTTGATCCGAAACATCTGATTAAACGCACATAAACGGGCAATTACAGCATAATAAGCTGACATCCACCTTTTTATAGAAGGCATTAAAAAAGCAGAGAAATCAAGAAATTATAAGCAAAGGACACAGCTGAGAAAAAGAAACAACGAAGGCTCTGATTTTTGTTCTGCTTGCTGGTATCCTAATATCGACTGATATCTTGTATAACAAAATTTGAAACAGCCTATTAAAGAAATCAAATTAGCTGCTCTGATTGACAAAATTAGGCACTTAAATGTGCCATAACTGCTACCAGTTTGCTATGGCAAGCCAACAGTCTAAACTCCAGATAAATACTGTGATCAAGGTACAAAGATGAGTCCCTGTGTAATCGGCCTCTGGCCCTTGACAAATCACCAATAGAAGAGGCTCAACCTGGGAGTTTTCAAAAACGAAGAGGAGACGGCAGAACCATAAGTGGCATAGTAGAGAGTAACAAGGAGCCCCGTGTGTGAACTCAGTGTCTAACATCTTACCTGTATCATTATTTTTTTGAACTATACAAAAATTGCTTATGGGTTAAAGGAGTTTTTTTTTTATATATATCTTACTCAGCCGATATATGCAAAATAACAACACTGACATTTCAGTTTCACTGATTTTATTAGTGAAAAACTGTTTGTCAGCTCATAATTTTTTAAAAGTGGCTGCATCAATTTTAGTAGTCCAAGAATTTCTATAGTAATGTTATGTTTTACTTGAGGTACTGCTGGGTACCATTTAGTTTAGAAAAACGAACCATTTCAATGGTTGTGGTGGAGCAAATGTCAGGAAGGTTAATATTTTCAGGCTGCCCATGGTGTCAAGGAAGAGTTTCAGTTTATCCATGTTCTCTTTCATAATAACCTATAAAGTTACTATAGAAGAGGCTAAAAGAGGACAAAATTATTTATGCTGTTTATCTGTCTTAATTTACCTCGAATAAAGTCGCATAAACATCCCACCTAACATCATCAGTGTTCCAGTAGTAAGTTAGAAAACCATTGGGATTTGCTGCTTGCTGTCTTAGTATTAGAAATTCTTGCAAATAATATTTCGCAGCATTTTGTACAATCAATCTCATGATGAACAGCGTTTGTTGCATTGTACTTCAGAAGACAGATTTGAAATGTAGGTGCATGGCTGGCCTGAACTATGTTCCAGCTTCAAACTTGAAAAACTGTGACATTAGCTAATTAAACTCTGCACTCAGCTTCTGCCCCGCATTGCCTTGCAGCAAGAAGGCCCTGGGTTTTGCATGTTCTCCTTGTGCATGTGTGGGTTCTCTCCATGTTCATCCTCCCCCAGCCCAAAAACAAGACTTTTTGGACTATTTGGTGTGTGGAGTGTACCCTGGGGCTTTCACTGGGGCTCCCTTACAACTGCAAAGATTAGCTAGACTGAATGGACAGACTTAAGGTACCTTACAACAAAGATAACATTGGATGCCAATATTGTTGTTGAATATTGTTACCAACAAAATTTTCCTCGCTCTTTTCTAACATCACAGAATCCCTTCCACTTTGTCTGATCTTGACTGCTAAGAAATATATCAGTTGTGGTTATAATGGATGGTGAAAGCTTATTCATTGTGCTACACTAATTATCAGAGAGCAGAGTTTCATGCCACAACTGTTGAAATATTATATCCTACCAAATATTCAATTGAAGTGATCCATTGGACATATTGATAATGAGATGACCGTTGCAATTCAATATGTACTCGGGCATAATTGTAACACTTTAAGAACATATTCACTTTTAAATATGCAGTATGAAGTCTGTGACTGATTTAACATGATAAAAACAATCTCAAGTGCTAATAAACAGTTTATTGTTTAGGCTATTACTGGACTTTATAGCGACAGGCATCATTTTAGATTTTGTAGTTTGGTTAGATGAGAAAGCTCCAACTGCAGCAGAATATTTAGGTAAGTTCAAGTTTTTTCAAATAGACCATGACTATTTCCTTATCTTACAATCAGTACCAAATAAGGTAGGATGCATTATAAAGAGATCAATACACACTCTAAAACCTGCTTGGCTGAAAAAACAACACATTTAGGATTACCTTGCTAATCAGACATGCTAAATAGACCCAGGTGTAGGCGTATTTAATGCAACAGGACTGAGACAAGTGGGACAATGAAAGGCGGAAACGTAGAGCCACGTGACTAAGACATGTTTTTGGGCCGTGAAGCTATAGACTACCCAGAGATAACCCACACCCACACATGGAGAACAACACATTTATCAGCAATTGTTTAGAAACCTTGTTACACTGTGGACTGAAAAATTGACCCAATGTTTGATTAAAAGTGCCCAGACTGTACTCCAACTAAAAGCCCCAGGTACCCAACTAAAACATTGAATACTCACACTTCATTGGGTCTGTATGGAACAGGAAAGTGGTGCAAGCTAAAAGCTGACTGTTTGTAGCTGAGCTGTAAAAACTGGAGAAGAATGCTTCAGACAAGTAGCTCTGCTGAATGAATATGAGCAGCAGAGGGGGTCGTGAAGAGCGGGAGGGAGAGGGGCAAATATAGGGGGGAAGTGCGGAGGATAATATGAGGGGAGATGTGCTGAAAAGAGGAGGAGCAGAGGGGTGTGTTGAAGGAGAGAGGTGTTTGGAGAAGAGGCTCAGGTGTGCGTGACTGGAAAACGGAGGAAGCTTCGGAAGCTGCACAGCGATCTGCTGCTTCCTCTGCTGCTGCTTTCGGGCTGTTTGACATTGGGGGTATCGGCAGTGTCTCTCGTCAGTGGCGGCAGCATGCATCTCAATTGTGAAGCGGGACCGTGCGGGTGATTTCAGAGAGACATGAAGGACCATATGAGGTAAAAATCTGAGTTAAGATTTGAGAGAAATATGCCTGCAGTGAAAGATAAATGTAATTTATTCTCTAAGGATATACTCAGTGTGCTGTTAATATTTGTCGCACTTTTCTCGCATTAACTTGTGGTAACATCTGGGTTTGCCATGACTCACTTAGAAGGTAACCTAGTTTAAGAAAACATCCCGTTCCTCTGGTGTTAGTGGGGGGACACACAGTCGTATCAGTGAGACTGAGGGGGGGACTGAACCCCGCTTTTCATCTGTGCATGCCGCAGCAGTGTTCATTTCAGACGGTGTCTCTGTCATGTTTTTGCGTCCTTCGGTCATTATAAATCACGTTTAGTTAGATTGGGTGCAAATGTTGGCTCTTATCGTATTTTGCGGTAGGGCTGTTGCAGCGCTGCGCCAGTCCTTCTCCTTGGAGAGCACAGGCACTTTGACCAGACGCTGCTCGTCAGTGATTAACTAAGGGCTTGCAAAACGTCAGATCAGTCTGGTAATTAAACTCAGAATACATGCATGCGAAAAAAAATAAAAATAAAAAAAGATATTACAGTAGGTATCTGCATAGCGGCTATCAGAGGAAAGTCTAAACGGATTGCAGGAGAGGCGACGAAAAGGTCAATGCTTTTTCGGTGAGTTATGCATTCTGTTCTTGCACACCTTTTGTGATGTTTGCATCAGGTAGCGGTGCTACCTTGCTATTGACACATGTGGTCATATTACTGAGATTGTATAACAACCACTTAAGCCTGCCAAACTGAACAGGAGCCTTACAGGTGCATGCTCTCAGCCATGAATACCTGATAATAATTCATTTGTAACAGACATTCTCTATTTAGAAGAAAGTGCACACCTGAAAACGAACAACAACAAAAAAGCCCAACTTCTGTTGGCAGTATTTTTAATCTGAGCTTTGGAAATTGCTCCTAAAATGTACAGAGGTAATCCCAGAAATGAAGTGATGATCTTTACTCATAACCCCTTCAATAAAAAAACAAACAAAAAAATTGCTAAAATATTGCTTTCCTGGATCTCTGGAGAAGGTAGCCCCCTCACTCAGGAATAAGCACACTGAGACACTGCCAAACGCCCACTCAGCAAAAGAGCAAAAGCCTTCCTTGAATGGGGGAACAACAGAAAAAAGCTGAGTGACCTATTTACGCTTTAGAGATTAATTCCAGAAACAACATTATTCAATGTCGGTGTTGCCTATTTTTTTTAAGGGTTCCTGTGAAATGTGTGCAGCCACATAGCAGTGTACACATTTGCCCTTAGAGAATGATTCTGTGCAGCAGGAGAGAGAAGCGCTCACTCCAACAAGGTGATAAC
Source organism: Girardinus metallicus (assembly GCA_903067095.1). NCBI lineage: Eukaryota > Metazoa > Chordata > Actinopteri > Cyprinodontiformes > Poeciliidae > Girardinus > Girardinus metallicus. The sequence goes on along the minus strand of CAEGAE010067458.1, from coordinate 8,783 downwards.
AGAATGGACCTCTTTTAAATTCATGTGGGTGGACATGCATCCATTTGTGAATGGTATATTGGGTGCTTGCGCTTTTTCCATCCTGTGTTTGTTTCCCAGTTTGGGTAGGTGAATAATTGCACGCAGCTTATTGATGTATATTCGCCATTTGATGATCCCCTTATCTCTGATCTGCTGATAGGAAAGAGCACAATGGGATTTGCATTGAAATTCTGCATATGATGAAAAGAGCTACTCCAGTTTAGTTAAATTCTCCAGACACTGCCCACTGTTGCACTTGTTCTAATTACAAACACAATTACCTTAACCACGCAGAACAGAGAGGGAAAAAACTTAATTTTTCATATCCTGTGGAATGTCTTGTCCTTGCTACATAGTAAAATAAAGGTTTCCTCAACACAGAAAGCAGCACTAATAAGATGCACTGTATTAAAGTAAGGCTGAAAAATAGAGGAAGTTTTTTTGCATCCCTCTTTATGTTGGTGTAGAAGTTATTTCATTGAGGTTTATTGTACACTTGTGAGTAATTTAGATAGAACTAAAGGTATAACTGCTTAATGGTGTGCAAGAAACGTTCCTTTAGGGAATGAGTTGCCCATTAAGCCTTAACAACAAGACTGCAAAATGGAAGAGAGTAATATGGGAACCCAGTAAGTGACTTAGAGAGTTGCAAATAAAAACGAGGATTCGTGTTGGGAGAGATTGTTATAATCCACTTAATTTCACAGCAAACCTTTAACGCTGGCATGGAGGTGATGCATTTGATTTTACCCTGAAATTTCAAAGGGAAGCCCAGTGGACAGGGGCCGTAGATTATTTCAAATTCAAATAAAATATCCTTGCCATTATGTTTCAGTCATCCTAGTTTAAACTTTGTAAGAATTCAGAATTTTCTGTGGCTGCTGTGAACAAAAATCTGAAGTTATAGCTGGAGAAGTTTGCCAGGTTGTAATCCTGACCTGTGCTGATGTTGTCAAGTGCTTGGTAAGAGAGAACCAAAAGCAGAGTTGGAGTTAAAGGCCAGATTATAGAGGTTTAATGGAAAGCAAGAGGAAACTTGAAACTGAAGTCAAAGAGACGATGGAGATGAAGCTTCATAGCAGATGAAGGAGTGGGAGCTGGCGGAGCTGGAGCTGAGGACAGAGAATTCAATAATTAGAATCACCTCAACAAGCCTGAAGTTATTCAGAGGCCAGGACCAGTACTGTCACTGAATCTGAAGATCTGGTGATGATTGGACGTAGAAAAGGATATTTGTGGAAGGTGGTGATTAGAAACAATTTTGCCAAAGTCCCAAGGAGAAGACCTAGCCAGTTGGCTTTGTCATGACACTGTTTGTGTCTCCTTTATATTTAAAACCAAGTTTAATCTAATTAGATGGAGTTTGGAGAAAATTGTAATATGTATGAGTAAACATGATGGACTACAGTTTTATTTCTATAAGATCACAAATTTTGATTTCCGTGAGGGAGGCGTGTATGCCATCATCACGGTTGAAAACCAACAAACACCATTGAAATTGAAATGGAACAATACTTAAAGGAAAATACTTTTGTATTCAGCTGAAAACTACGGCTCTGACACTCTGACATCCCACACATAATCAACAATCAGCATGCCGAAACTCTAGATCTGTTATGGCTCGAGCCGCTGCTGAGACACGAGTGACACACAGCAGGCCTGTATGGTCTAATCTGTTGATATTAGAGCCAAAATGAAAATCTGAATGTTATGAACCGGACCGAGACCTGAGGCGCCTTTTTAACCTCAGCACTGGCTTGCTCATGTGTTTCACCAGCAGACAGAGCGAATGGGAAGCGGAGGGAGTGAGAAGCAGAGACTGACATGCAATTGCATCATAATTAACTCGGAGTACTGCACAGCACAGCTTAGTTTGGTTTTTTTCATTCATTATTGGAGCAGCAGTGAGCCTTCCCGCCAGCTTGACACGCCCATTTTGATTCAAACAGGCTCTACATCTGGTGATATCTATTAGTTACAGCTCATGCTTTTTTATTTCTTTTGTCTCACTCTGACTTTTATCTACAGTTTTCGGCAAACATTATCTCTGTCTTCTCATTCCGAGTCATACTATCTTGGTCCGTAACTCAGCGCTTCTTTCTACTTTTCTAGACTGGCTGATTGTATTAAAGTAAAGCACTGGTGATGTAGTGATGTCAAACCGAATGCTGGAGACGTGCAGGCAGATGGCTAATTAGAGGTTCGCTGAATGGATGTCACTTCTGTTCCCACAATTTAATGGACTGTTATTTCCCACTCAGATTTTTAGGGCAAGTTAAAAAATTTCTGTCGCATGCATGTTGCAGCTCATTTATCACGCATAGGTACTACTGTAGCAAAATTGATGTAACTGCTAACTGTCATAGCAATGAGCTGCTCTGTCTGCGCTAACATCGATTTACTCACCTCAGCACATTATTTCTTCTGATTAATTCAGATCCACTTAGGTATTGTCTATCAAAACTAACAGAGCATGATATCTCTGTTTTCAGCTTTTTTAAAGTGGATTATTATGTAAAATTTACTTATTTTAGCTTTACATCATGTTATAATGTTATTCCCTCTTCAAAAACATACCTGGAGTAGTGCTTTGATTATTCATGCATGTTTGAGAAATCCTTTAATCTCCTGTGGAAGCCATTTGGCGGCTTGCTCTTACCAAACGCCGCCTTTTCACAAAACTCCACTTCAGAGCAGCAGTCTCCAGCTGAGCCCCATCAGACTAGCAGCAGCTTCTTAAAGAGACAGAAGCCCAATTTGGATGCAAGTCAAATTTCTTTTAAGTCATGTTTGATATGCACAGCATTTTTTAAACAACCGATTGTGCTATAAAATGGCACTGTATGCCTGGAAGTTACATAATACTGCTTCTTTAAAAGATACAAATCGGAGGCTGTATGACTTCTAATTTATAGTAGAAGTGCACAAGTAAGAGCCTTGGCAAAGTTTTGGCTGAAAGATTTATATTAGCTCAACATTTATTTGGAGCAAGCAGGAACAATCTAAACTCATGAGTTTTCATTATAAAGAAATATTTTTCACGAGACAAATTAGAGATGCAGAGTATACATGCGTCAGACCTCGTTAATGCCATTAGAATGTTGCAGAAATCTTTTCAGAAAAGCAGCGGTTCTTCACAGCTGCTTCAGGCGTGAAATGCTGTGGTGTTTGAGATATTGATATCATGTTGACACAGTGGTGACTCTGCTCATTCACAGTGATGTATAACTATTCCCCAGGAAGCACAGTACACGAGCTGGGCCAGTGTTTGTGAGGCATCAATACCTTAGGCATGTAGAGAGCTGGTCTACAGCCAATGCTCTAGTCATCACATTAAGTTGCAAAAATAAATGGCTGCGCAGGGTGCCTGTGTAGCTATGTGACCATGTGCAAAATCTGAAGCTTTTACCGTCACAGATTTTCTCTGAGACAAACCCCCTTGTTTTGTGTTATTGCTATTTGCTTCTAACTCCTTTTCCCACGCAAATATATCTTCACGTTGTCAAATAGAAAAAATGTTACTCAGACGCACTGTTGCTAAATATTATTTTCAGATTAGATATATTTCATCAGTGTATGATTTGTAGCTGACCTATCCAGGGTGTACCACAGAAACATGCCCTGATATAATATTGCTATGGATATTATCTTATCGTGTGTAATATTTACATAATAATTTCTCCTTGTCTTTGGCTCCAGGAAACTTTATGATAAGTGATAAAAATCTCTTCGGACTTTAATCAGCAGCCAACCAAGATTTGGCATACTAAGATTTCCTGACTAAATGCTCTGACTTTTCCACTTGTTTAATATGCCAAACACAGCAATTCCCCTAGCGTCTCAGCTGTTCAGCAAACATCTTGCCTTCTCCTGTGCCTTAACAGCAGGAATTATGAGAAAAATGTGCATTTACAACTTTGCTTGTCAAGTCAAAAGAGTAAACAGGTCAAAAATGCATTAGAACCAAAAGTTTCTGACCTATTTCCACAGATGCTGCAACTCCAGAATCAGATATTTAATATCTTTTCACTGACACTGTTTAGAAATTCTTGGAGCAAATGTGGTGATACACCGACAGGACCTGGATTCAGCACAACTTAAATATCTGATTTAAACATTCTAGCTGATTGCAAGTCACAAGTCACTTACTGTACAGCAGTCCCAGACTGCTGTACAGGGTTCAAACCAGCAACCATCAGTTACAGGATAAACTTCTACCATCACTGCCACAGTCCACCCTATGCAAAACCAAACGAGATTCTGTTTGATTATCTCAAGTTCAATTAAGTGATTCAATGTGTTTTTCTTAAAGTGATAAATCGGTTGATTATGTATTTAACAAGACTTTGTGGCTACTATGTTGAATTGCTTTAAGACTAATTGAGTTCTTTCTTCCCACAGCTTTCTGGGAACATGTCTTTCATTGACCTGTTCCAGTGGAAACCGTCTCAGCCTGGTAACTGGGGGATTGTGGAGTTGTTTCAACCATCAGTAAAATCTTTGTCAAACTCTCTCCTGAATCTTCCAGGTTACATTGAAGCAACTGTCTCAGCTGTCCCACTAATGCTACCCCCTTGACATACAAAAAATATCCTGAAAAGCAAGTTGGATATGGATAAAACTGAGATGAGTTTTATTTCAAGCCTTCCACCGTGCCATCAGCTCTTGAGATGGTCACCCAAGCTGTTCAACGAACACTAGTACCTTGTGACACTTGTGCACATACAATCTGAGAGCTGCCTGTGCTTCATTACGTCACTGGACCATGATGATGCTGTGGCTTCTGCTGCTTTTGTCAGTTTGGGTGTGGTGTGAAGGAGCTGACCCCAGTGAACGCAGAGTTGTGGCACACATGCCTGGAGACATCATCATTGGAGCTTTGTTCTCTGTCCATCACCAGCCTCCTGCTGATAAGGTGAATTGTTGTTTTTGTGTATATCTGCAACATGGTTTCAGTGCTATAAAGTTATAGGCCTGCAGTTTTGTCCTTGCCTGAATTTTACTACAATTCCCAAAGCAATGCAAATTTGATTTTAAAGGTATAGTTCAAGATTTTCGAAAGATTTTCGAAGAAAACGAGCAGGTAATATCTGATATGAACTAAATAACTCTCTGCATCTTCAATTAGCATAAATCTAGATCAGTTGGTCCCAGAGACGAAAGCTAACAGCTGACTCTAGAAGAACCAAGCCTAAAGGAAACTTATACCATTTGAAAACAACTGAAATCTTAATGACATTATTTATGCAAATGCTGTACCATTGACATCTGAAATGGACGCATTAGGTGTCCTCTTCCTTTATATACCTATATGTATTTAATGTGAATAACTGTCTAAAAGTAAGTCAAAGTGAAAACCAATGATATGTATTTTACTTAAACAATTAAAAGTACATTTACTTTTTTATTGAAGGGAAATGCTTTAAATGTTTCATCATTATCCTGTCAGGTTGCTTAGTGGTGATGCAACAACTACCAACTCAATTTTTTGTCAATAATCACAAATTTAATGGTAAATTATCATCCAGTGCAAAGGTTAGATTGTTTAACAGTGTAGAAAATGATTTTTGGATAAACCGCCATGAGGCTTTTGTGGTTAGTGTAGTTTTAAAACAGTATTAGCCTCCATTTTGGCCTCAGATTAGCCATTAGCATTAACCTTCAGGAACAACTAATCTAGATTTACACTAAATGAAAACATAAGAAGGTTACCCACTGGAGAGACGATAACTGCTCTCAATATTTTAATAAAACCTTATTTTAAAATTCTAAACTGTCCCCTTAATGAAGAGATAAACATAAAATTATTGTCAGTCCATTAACCAGTTATTTTTTGTGGCCAAATATTTAAATATTACTTTAGAGATAATCATAACATTGCTGTCCGACTTACCAAACAAATGAAAATGGAAAACTTCTTGTCTTCTGTAGAACTATGAGCATTTCATTTCCATTCGTTGCTTCAGTAACTAATACTTACCCATTGAAATGTTGGCTTTCTTCACCCCATTATGAATAATTGGACAAAAAGAAGAAGAAAGAAAAGCCTCATAAAGAACAGCCCATTAAGCAAAGCAGTCAAGTTCAAGTACAGTTAAAATTGGTGAAGCACTAAACGTTGTCTTTTCTTAATTTGGTCATTTTTTCTGATAAAAATAAAGCATAGCGCTATGACTATGAATTTGTTTTTGTATTCTGTCTGCTCAGGTTCATGAGCGCAAGTGTGGCGCGGTTCGTGAGCAGTATGGCATCCAGAGGGTGGAGGCCATGATGCATACACTGGACCGGATCAACGCCGACCAAAACATCCTTCCCAACATCACTCTGGGCTGCGAGATCCGGGACTCATGTTGGCACTCGGCTGTGGCTCTGGAGCAGAGCATCGAGTTCATACGGGATTCTCTTGTGTCCTCCGATGAGGCTGAGGAGTGGGGCGGTGTGACCTCGTGGGGAGGAGGAGGAGGAGGAGGAGGAGGAGGAGGAGGAGGAGGGACAATGAAGTGTGCAGACCCATCTGCTACTCCGATGCGGGGAAAGAAACCCATTGTGGGTTTAATTGGACCAGGGTCGAGCTCTGTGGCCATCCAGGTGCAGAACCTGCTGCAGCTTTTCAACATACCGCAGATTGCCTACTCTGCCACCAGTATGGACCTCAGTGACAAGGTGAGCCAGCCTGTCTCAGAAGAAAATGATTAATAAATTGAAATGTGGATTAGTTAATAATCCACATTTCAATTAAGGGAAAGCAACCTTAATTGCTAATTTAACTATTCACTCATTCTTTGCTTTATTTCAGAGCCTTTATAAATATTTTATGCGAGTGGTCCCTTCAGATGCTCAGCAAGCACGAGCCATGGTGGACATTGTCAAAAGGTACAACTGGAGCTATGTGTCTGCTATCCACACTGAAGGTAAAACTTAATCCTTAATAGAATCTTAAAGTATGATAATGCTACAGTTGCATGATACAAAGTGTTTACATAAGATGTTAAATTTTCTTTATTTAAAACAGAAAAGCAACAATTAATCCTTTGGCTTTGAAAGCCTTCTAACACATTTATTATTGAAGTTATATTTATCATAATATTTGTTTCTTATTATTACTGTATTTTAGGAAAAACATATATTAAACCTCAGCTGTATTTAGTGATTTCTAAACTTGTGGTTTTGAAACTGGACCTTTTTTTCCACTTTGATACTACAACATGGCTACTACTCACATTTCTTTGCTCCATGCACAATGTCCAAGGAGCAATGTGAACTATATAATATCATATTAGAAGGTTCTTATTTAACCAAAGAGAAAAGGAAAGTAAAACAAGCTTAACAAATAAAATAGGGTTATTTTACCAGCTGAAAGAAAAGGGTAAAGTAAAATGTTTGCAGTGCTGCCACTGCAGCAGAGTTGTTTAAGGCTGATGTTTTCACCTTACGAAGGTAAGGATGGTAGAAACTGAATTGCATTGGCTGGGTTGAAGCCTGCCAGAAAGCTGATAAAGCAGTTGTGTCCAAAACTAGGGAAGTAGATTAGTAGGTGATGCCTGCAGGACAGTCTGAACAAAAAGGTCAGGGGAAGCAGAGCAGCAGCTATGCCAGAGTAGATAGAGTGCTTGGTGATTTTGATTGAGAAAGAATCGCCATGAATAAATACCCAAAACTCTAGAGAAAGGCTTCGGAGGAACATATAGAGACCTATGAGAAGATTTTATGCTATGACAATTTTTTTTGCAGGAAAAGAAATAATCCTTCCGTTGCCCTTCTTCATTGATTGACATGCTGGGACGTTGAGTTACTCAGTCACTCAGTTTACTGCTGGGAAATGGTGGAGATAGTGTGGCTACTAGCTGAGGCGGAGGACAAAGCAATCCAATCTCTGCGGATGTCCACAAACAGGTTTTTGCTGTACCTGAAAAGCGATAAGCACAGACATTCACAGAGAGATACACCTTTTCACTTAAAAGACTTTGTCATCAGGCTTTTCAGATGTCTATTTTGCTGGAGTTGCCATATGCGTGTACGGGTGGTATGTCTCTATAAAGGCACAGTATGTCCAATCAACATATGGTGTGACAGCTTTATGAAAGCATTCACATAATGGGGGGATGGAAGTGGAGCGTATCACTTATAATATAAATGAGGAAAAATAGCTGATGCTGAACTTTATAACATTTATTTAACAAGCACAATTGGCTTTGCGTGTAAAACTGCAGCTCACACATCTGAAATACTTTGATTTATGTATGATTTACGAAGACTCTTAAATTTCAAAGGTTGTTCATTTCATTCCTAGCCCTAGATCAAATTTTCTGTATAAAGACAAAACTTTTTTAGTTTAGTTATCATCCAATAGAAGTTTGTAAAAGGAAAAATAGAAATAAAAGATGTCACAAAATTTGTGGGGACTTACAATCTTGAGAAATTGCCTGCTTGGTGTTCATGAGGAGATGAGAAGAGATAAAAGTGAAACACTCCTCAAGTACTCAGCAAACTAATTAAGCAGTAGGATGTTTGGAATCGGCTAATTAAACATCTAATCCATCACAACCATTTCAAATGTACTGTGTAAAAGTATTTACTCTCTCAAATTTTTTTTTTCTTTATGCTTTTTGTCTTACCTAAATGTTCAGATCCTGAGACTAATTTTAATATCAGACCACGATAACTAGAATAAGTACAAAATCTAGTTTGGAAATAATGATTTCATTCAGCAAAGGAAAAACATCTTTCTAAACCAAACCTATGTAACAACAGTCATATATATA